>NW_019774160.1:0-15000 GCF_001039355.2 Lingula anatina
TTTTAAAATTACCTTTTCATAAAATAACACGCTCCTTTATATGCACATATTAAAATGTATATAATCAAGAATTTTATCTTTTTTATTTATTTTTTTTATTGTATTAATTGGATTTGTTGTTGAACTGGTTGTTAACAACTTTATATTGGAATTGTTTATGTGCTAGTCATTTAAGATTATCAGGCACATTTATGTATGTTTATAAAACAATATTGACTTTGTTAATGATTAGATCTCTTAACTTGCATGTATCTACTACATCCGTCTGTATAATGATTAAGATTTCATGTAGGAACACTTTTATACTTGGAAATGCTATGTACCTAGAAGAAAGGTAAAATAAATTACCTTAGGTCTATCAGTTGTTTTATGGAAAGTAATACAAGGTGTTGATTCAAAGAAGTTGAATGTACACCAAAATAATAATACTTTTATTTAGGGGTCACTGATATGCCTTAAGCATGGAAATGTGTCAGCAAACAATATTGTGCTGCCACTATAACATTGCTTCTATCATGATAAGCCACCCAGGACACAATAGAATCATTAGGAATTGCTCCTATCAGTAAACATTGTTGTATAAATAAACCGATCAAGAAAAATGTTAGAGACTGAAATGTGTATGTGTCTTCTCTCGTACTCTATTTGATGGTGTGTTTTTCGGTGAAGTTCGATGATTATTTCTTAGCGGTATGTATGCTTTGAAAACCTCTCGCTGACGCTCCAGGTGTTTTTGCGTGGCATATATATATATATATATAACCGTTATTATAAGCAGTTGGGCGAAAAAATAAAAGCGATCCAGTTTGCGCCTTCTTTTGAGAAATGTGCGTTGCGATAGCCCAACAGTTCATTGATCCGAATAATCGTAACATTTTTATCAGTTTTTTGATAAAAGGGTTCGTTGGCAGGGGGGGGGGGGGGGTATCCGCGGATGCCCCCCGCACCCTTGACGTGGGAAAATTTAGGGATTTTAGAGGGTAAGCTGTGCCATTTGGTACGGTTTAAGCAATGATTCAGCTAGTCAAAATTCTAATATTAAGAGGGGACCATTGGTGTGATTTTTTTCAGAAATCGAAGGGGAGGTCAGGACTAGTTGATCTGAATGGTTATAGTGAAGATTCAGACCAATGAACCTTCGGCCTATTGCCATGCACCCTTCGGGAGCACAGGCTTCAAACAACTGCGCATGTGCGAAAAGTGCGCTGTTTGAAATAAACAAGTTGGTGACAAAGACCGTCTGGTTGATTTTGTTTCATTAGCTCTCTGGTGTCTTTTTGAAAATTTATATTAGAAATGTTCTATTGATTTTATGTTGTAAAAAGTAAATCCGTCGGAATTCCCTAGAAAAACATTTATTTTACCTTCATTTTAAGGGGATTCCCATTGTATTTATAGTGTTATATGTGGCCCCAATGGGGATTATCACACCTCCCCTACTCTTGATTAATAAAATTCTTCACCTGGAGGATTGTAAATTACATTGCAAAATACATTGAAAATCGTAGGAAGGTTAACTGCAGATAATGCTGCGAGGATATTCTTAACAGTGGGGGAACTCGGCCAATATAAAATTTTTAACTTCGTTTTACGATTTTGGAGCGCCTGTTCTAATTTTTGAAAGCGAGGCAATGGAACCAAACAATGCGATACAATTTGTAATCTCGTAAAAATTGCTATTTTTATATAAAGGTTATAGCATGGAGTACATCGAAATGCGACTTGTTTATTATTATGATCTTAAATAATAATTAATATAAAACAAACGATATAATACGTTCTTAACGTTAGCCTATTTATTAGCTTAATTGATTTTTTTTCGTATTTGGAGATTAAAAACACAAAAGTTGTCTGGTTTCATATCGAGGCACTGCGTTTCGTTCGTGTGCTCCCTTCGGGACAATTATGTTTGAAAACGTGTCGTCACTTCACTTGACTATCACATCGAGCTAGTCACAATGAAGAACTGTGTGTGTGTGTGGGGGGGGGGGGGGGCGGGGGTGGAGGGGGCGTATCACGTGTACAATCTCCCTGGGGCCTTCCAAGGCTGTCTGGGATACTGTGACATGGACTGAGTTGGCTGCAGATCTTCCGCTACCAAAGTGGCGAAGAAGTCATTTGGTAACATGAGATTACTTGGATTACACCAGCGTTACAATGTTTGACGTCGTCTCACGCCTGAAGAATAACGAGTGTTAGCTTGGATTGGACTCATTTTATTCCAGTTCGATGCTTATAATAGCATTATATCAATAAATAGCCTACTACAACGCATTTCAAAATTTCTCATTTTTAAATTTTTTACTTAAAAGTTCAGTTTGGACAAGGAGGTGTATTCAGATTCTGGTGAATAAATTTTTAAAAAAATATTCAGATAGAATCCCTTGATTCATATTTAGAGCACATGTACATTTATTTGGTTAGATATGAACAGGCGTCGCGACAACCGGCGTTTATCTGTGTTTTCTTTCTGCACATCCGCGTTCTAATCAAACCGACGAGCTGCTTCGTTATCAGCTTTAGTTTGATTTCAAAGTCAAATTTAAAAATCCCACATACCCCCACTAAGGAAGTAATTTGAGTGTACATGTGTTTCCTCATAACTCTTTTCATGACAATCTCGTGACAAATCATTATCCCACGCGTCTCTTTCCTTCAAAGAGAATTTACACCAAAATGAAAGTTGCATGATTTCACATATGTGGACTTCAGATTCGACAAAGCATTCGTGCCTCTCGCTCTCTCTCTCTCTCTCCTATGGTTCTGTATTCTGTGTGTGTATTATGTTGTGTTGATAATTTCATGTCGACGATACAGAAGTTCAATATACTAGTAACGTACACGTGCATGTCTTTGACCCTATTTGTTCGTCAATCGTGTGCAAGGAAAAACCGAGATCCACCTTGCTGTTTTTCTGTCCCTCCTTCGACATATTAAGCATCTGATGAGTATCACCGTCAGAATCACTAGTGTCAATACTTTGGAGAGCCGCAGCCGTTCTGAAATAGAAATATTACAACACATTTTCATTCACCAAAATTACCAATAATTTCAACAAAGAATGCTGACTCCTATGTCAAATACTAATTAAATCAAATTGATAGGCCATGTGAACTTTTTGAAAGCACGATTGATAATAGTGGTACCGGTCTGTAATAGACAGTGCCAAAATATCTGTCCCATTGTGGTAAGAGATAAAAAGCATTCAAAGTCATTTAAATGACAGTATTAGATTTTACTGTGTCACTTGATTATGGGACGTATGAGGACATTAACGTTAACATAGTTCACATGTATATGTCTAAAAGTGAAAGATAATAAGGAAGTGCATAGCTGTCAAAAAGTTGCCCCTATTATCAATAAAGCCTTCCAGGCCAGGGGTTTCCAGCCAAAAACCCATATTTAACGTAAACGGTATTTCCCCTCGATTTGTCAACCTTTAACTTTCCTTTTTTGACACTCGCCATAACTCTGGGTGGATTCAGAACAAACTGATCCGCGGATCAAATATGGCTGACTCACTTAAAAGCAATGCTGGCTTATCCCCTTATGGTCTCCCCGCCTTCCATACGTGCCGTGTAATTTTCAAACTTTATCAAGATGGCTTTATGTCCTTATCGGCCTTATGTCCCACACGGGACGAAGAGCAATGATGATGATGATGATCAAGATGGCTGACTACCGAGGTTGAACAGGGGTTATGAATATGATTATTTTTTGCAATACTGATTTTTTTTGCAATACTGATTTAAAAATCTGTCTTTGTCTGTCAATTTACATATTATTTACAAGTTTTAATTGTCCACAGGTAAGTTCAACAAGAAGCGATTCATGCTCTTGAAATGCGTTCAAATCACTTTAAACGTCGCAGTTTTGTTCTTGGAAAAGAATATTACATGTATGAGGTTAACACCAACCTAGAGTTCGATTACTGTTGCTCACATCTTGTTGCTCAGTCCCTGTGTACTTGACTAAACTGTACTTTGGTAGACCATGATGTGACTGCTCTACGTCACCGCTGTCTTCGTTCTGAGTGGCTAACTGTGTTTGGCCGCGGATCATGATCCCAAATCCAGAAAATACCCCACTGATAGCCGGGATTTCCAAAGTGGTTATTCCAAGTCGTTGGCTCACCCAATAAACGTCTCCAGCCAAATGAAGTGAGCTGAATGACAGGATTAATATCTTCGCAAGCCTGGGAATTGTATAATTGATAAATGCAGCTAGGATTATAATTCTCATAATGCGCATAGGGCCTATATGTACCAGTAATTACATTTTATTATTAAATAAGTCACTACTAATGGAAAACAAAACATTTATTAACTGTGATGTATGAGGATTAATGAAAACTTACATCCACAAATCCATAGTGACACATGTATTGTAAGGTGTCGACCTTCACTGCTTTCACAAAATTTTACTGGGATTATTTTCTTCTTCACAGTGTATTTTACTATTGTCCATTTTGGGAAGCTCCATTTTTCTTCAGTTGTCCCTTGTACTGTTACATATGTTCAAGCTCCAGGTCCTTCTATCTTAATTCAAAACTATATAACTTAAACAGTCCGCAGTATATCAGGACACCTCTCAGTACCAAGTCCTTGCTACGGTCATTCACAGGTGACGTCACGCGTCCCCAGGCACTGGACCGTCACAAATGACATTTTACTTGACCAAGGTGATACTCAAACCCAGGAAATAAGTCCAAGAATTATATAGGACACATGTAGTTCCTCGAGCATAATTAACGGCGTTGACAGAGGCTATGAATGTGACTCCGTCCATTGTATCTTTAAAGTAACACGTTCAACTAGGTTATGATACATATTTTATGTGGCCAGGTTATCGCTGACATCTACCAGTTAATTGCCATTGACATTGGACGGGGCAGGGAAGAGGGGCAGGGGATGTGGGCGGAGCTGCGTGCTCTCATTCAGGCATTTCAATTGCTTGTGTCTCTATTTAAATTTTAATGTCATATAAATTTTGAATTGTTGAAAGTATTTAATGCAGAACAACTCCATCTTAACCCTTTTTGTGAATACATAATAAAACAATCCCCTCCTCTCTTTCCCGGTATTCAATAGAGTAATTCTAGGTACGTGTGGGTGGTGTGTCTGTTGGATCATGGACCTTCTAATGATAGTCACCACGAAAATTATACAGAGCCCAAAGCGCCATCCTCTCAAATATATATATATATAAACCATTAAGCCCTCACAACGAGCAAAATTAAGATCATGATCAACAATATTAATTCGAGAGTGCGGTGCAAAATTGAAGTTGACATGCCACCAGATTCAAAGCACGAGATAAGTTCAGACCAAATCTTTTATAAACAAAAATACACGAAAATAGGTCTTGCAAGCGTCATCAAAAAAAAAAAAAAAAAAAAAAATTTAAATTAAAAACAAAACAAAAAAAAAAAAAAAACGATAATGCAAGGAATTATGTAGGATAATTCCATGGATAAAGTTATCTTTTAGATAACGGTCATAAGAGTCAAAATGATAGAGAGGCAAGAGAGTATCTTGGGGCATCTCATAGTTGCTCCCCTTTCCGGTCTGAAGCATGTCTCGTCTGAACAGGATAACTGATTTTTTTCTTTTTGCAATGAATAAGATAGAAAGTTTTTTAGGGATTCAAAGAACTGCAATAACTTACTCTCACCGTAAAATCTCTAATAACGATGGAAGGAATATTTTAATATGAGTACACTTATTTATTCAAAGCAAATGATAGTACTTTCATATTGATTGACAATGATATGAGATAGTAAGAATCCTTACCCCATATACATGTATATACATGTGCATTGTAATATACTGTACACTACATGGTTGTCCAATAGCCCTCCTTCAACTAGAAAAAGGTAGCTTGTGGCAAGAACAGATAATTCGAGTAACAAAAAATCACTAATAGACCGTAGACTCCGCCAAAACAAATAATTAACTAATAATTACCATTACATTGATTAATGGATCATAAACAAAATTTAATCACTTTTCGATAAGCCCTTTTCTGACCTCTCTTTGTTATTTCATCAAAATCCAGCCATAACACTTTGCATAATGCAATCAGACAAACTAAACTAACCAACTAACGGTACCAAAAACATTAGCTTCTTGTCGGAGACAAAATGCAGCTACATATACATGGTTAAAAGCCGTTAACTACAAGCAATACCATTCATTTGGGTGAATATCAGAGCTATTTCTTTATCCAAAACACCGCCTTAGGAGGTGGTTTTAAGCAATTCCATTTAAGTGAATGAAATGCAATTGTTTCATCTCAATAAAGCTAATCTGATCTTTTTCCAAAACACCGTCTTTTGGCGCATCGTGCCATTTTCCGGCCAACACAAACAGGTCGTGTGACGCATCATCGTCTGCATATTATCTGGGATCGTTTTCTTATCTACATCCTCGTGAAGAATGAAAATGATACTGGTTATGCGTTTCTCAAACAGTTTGTTTTGGGCTACCTTAAACTCGTGGTCGCACAGTCTACTTTGAAGAGAGTCGCCGGTGACAACAAACACGACCCTGGTCGTCTGATTCATGTACTCTTCGATATTGTCCACAATAGGATTTCCACAGATAAAATCTCTCTCGTAAATGCAGAGTCTTAACGGCGCACCCATGTCGTCACTCTCTTCTACGTTTTTGAGAAGTTCATCTTTTATCCATTTTGTATTTTTACTACAATACGAGACAAAAGCGGCGTACCTCTCGTCAGGTATTTCAACGTAACCGTTGCGTAGGCGCGCATTCCGTCTCGTTTTTCGAATAACCCAGGCGTATTTTATATCCCAACGAAATATGAAAATCAAATAAGACGTAAGCGTAATGGCAACGACGGATGATGTCAATCCAGCGGTCAGATGTAGTAGGTGATTATCGCATTCAATCCACGCGGGACAAAAATCCACCAACTTGAGCTGCCTTAGATCTGAAGGCAAGTTACAGTGCTCCTGTTTGCCTTTACTGAGCAGCACCCGCGTATTTCGCAACCAATGGACAAACCACCGAATATCGCAGTCACAAGTCCATTTGTTGCCGCTTAAATCCAATTGCCTCAGTGACCCACCTGACGTAGGTAAAATGGCCCATAAAACTCCCTCGCTGATGCTGATTATTTTATTGTTTTCCACGTTAACGTGTGCCAGTTTTTTACATTTGTTAAAGATACCGGCCGGGAGAGTCGTGATCTGATTCACCTGCAAATGTAAGTCTGTCATTTGAACTAAATCGTCAAACATCCCCAGAGGGAGCTCCACCAACCCGTTGCCCGAAAGGCGAAGTTTCCAAATTTGTCCTAGGTTTTTGAACATCTTTTTGAGGATGGCCGGATTTGTTTGACCAAGGCTGTTGTTAGCCAGAGATAAGGTATTCAAACTGGGAACCGCGCTGAATATACTGGCGTTTTTCAAATCACACTTGAGATAAGCATTGTTAAACTCGAAAGTTAGGTTAACTAGGCTTGTCATATTCTTCAGAGTCAAGTCAATAAGATTAAAACCACCTTTCCGGTCAACAACACTATTTAAATGCAAAGTCTTTAGCGAACTAAGGTCGTGGAACATTATTTTCGGAGGGAGACGGTTTTTTGATAGGTTTAAAATCTGAAGTGATGTGCACTTTTTGATGGCAAAATAAGGCTTCTGAATGCCAAGGCCATTGCCACTGATATCTAGGAATTCAAGGTGTTTTAATTTTGGTAAAAGGTCCAAAACAGAAAGGTTTTGGATTTTATTCCCTTTCAAATTAAAGTTTCTCAATCGATTTCTTTTCGAAAACGCCAAGGGAGAAAATTCTTTAATATTGCAATTTGCCATGTCTAAAGTCTGCAGTTTCGTCATATTTCCCAGGGCACCTTCACCAACGCCACCTATACTATTGCCCTGGATGATCAGAACTTCCAGGCCTGTTCTTCCTAACATGTTCATCATCCTTAGGTCCAATCTGTCCGCTTTCCAGCGTATCTTAGACAAACTCAAATTCGTCAGCTGTGTCCCTGCCATACCGAGGCCTTCCGTGAGGTTACTCAGGGCGGGACAACCGGCGCCATCTTTTCCAGCATGCAGTCGCCTACAGAGAGGGTTCTTTGACAAGTCCAGAAGATGTAGACTCTTCATCTTAGAAAAACTATCTCTTGCAATCACGCTGATATTGTTTGAATTTAAATGTAATGTTAACGCCGTTGTTTCTTCATAGCCTACGAGATCCAGCTTGCTGATGCTACGTAAGCTGTTGCCACTGAGATCCAGCTCTGTGTTGTTAGCCTTTATTTTATTATTGCCTGGTATTCTCAAAGATTCAATGGAGTTGTTGCTGAGGTCCACGAAAGACAGAGATGGACCTAGATCTAGAGCAATGGCAGACAGTGCCGCTTGTGTAAGCTGGTTGTCGTTAAGAGACAGACGTGTAAGTCTTTTGTTTGACAGGAATGTATACCTTGGAAGATTTGTCAAACAAGTTCCATCCAAATAAAGCTCCTGGAGGCTTTCTAGCGAGGAAAACCTAGAGAGAGGGTAGGAGTTCATGATGCCACAGTTTGATGTAAGCCAAAGCTTTACTAATTTTTTTAGAGGATTGAATATTGCCTTGTTAGCACGTGTTAGATTATTCAAATCTAAGTGTAGTTCTTGAAGGTTGCGTAAACATTCAAATGCATCGGGCGCCAGCTTTGAAAGCTGACAGTTTTTTAATTCCAGAACTTGTAACCTTTTAAATCTAAATCTACAAAATACGTTGTTCGATATATTTTGTAGCGGATTTTGTGAAAGTACCAGATGATTGACGTCTTCTGGAATTTCCGGTAGTGACGTCAGATTAAGACCACTGCAGTCTACAAAAAGGGTTCCTCCGTTTTGGACCTTTTCTTTGCAAACGCCCGAACGCTTACACTGCCCTCTGTTACTGACGTATAAAACCACCAGGTAAGCAATGATCAGTTGAGGAAGACGAAGCATCCTGTAAAATGTGAGAATTGAGAAATACAACAATAATGCGACTGCTCTTCAACAACTTGTGCTTTAACCATACATTCAAATTTTGTTTCTAGTTTTCTTAACAGTCCATTTTGAAAATAATACATGTAGGCCTATCATTTGAAGTAGGCCTATAATACGCACTCACAAAGAGAGAGAAAGTAGCATGATGTACTCAACCAGTTGCTTGTTATGTGCTCGTGCTCTAAAACAGTATAGCCATGTCCTAATCGCAACTTTAAAGATCGATGTTATACATATACAGTGTACGTACTTGGATCACAAACTTTGCGCAGCCCAAGTTTTCCTTTGTAGAATGGACAAACGAATAAAACGACAGAAAGTACGAATGAGACTCCTAATCTTTAAACGTTGCACTGCAGAATGAGAATGTGAAACAAGGAAGCCAAAGGTGTGCGCTGAGTAAGGTATTTATACATTTCAATCAATATTTGCACGCATCCTATGGTAAAGAACTTATCTTTTCTTCCGCGTTTTTTCAGGTCACTCTGATTTTAGTTCTTACATAGCAACGCAAAAGTCTGTTATATTAAGTTGAGTAAGAGGTTTTTTAGCATACCTAGTGTCGTTGTTATCTTCTCAGTCTCCCCAGTGCGTCAAACTCGTTTTAGGGCAAAGTGGTGAAAATATTAGGGGTAAAATACAGACCGCCGCTGTTTAACGCACGGCTTGGTCCCTAGAACTTCGATCCTCACTGAATAAAGGATTTAATCAACGGTTTCAGGTCTTCATTCTAACTCATTTTTAAAAAATATTTAAGCCCTATCATTATTTTATTGTATGTTTATTTTATGTTTGTACAGTATATATTGACCGTGCTTTAAACTACATGCAACATTTGATTATTTTCAGAGCTCGTGAAGGAAATGTCACCTAACTGGTTGACAAGCAGATAAAAAGCGGATAAAGTTTACCATTTTTTACTGCTCTGTCGACGGGAAAAATACATGGTTGCCTGTACAGGAGGGTACGAGTTTAGGAAATGAGAGGTAAAAAATTGAGAATTCCCGCATCACGGTGGATGCACAAGCATTCATTTTACAGTTTTTGGATTGTTTGTGTCCATGCGTTAACACTTAGCGCAGCCAGTACATATCAGAACACGTGTATAACAGTGCATGTATACATGCTGTTAAAAGACAACTGCAGCTGTCACTTTCACTCAAAAAAAAAAAAAAAAAAAAAAAAACTATACAGGAAGGACGGTAAAGATTATGATGATTCCCCATCATTAAACGCACCAAAGCTGAGGAAGACGGATCGAGCCAAGCTGATATCTAATAGAAAGTATTCTCAACGGGATTTCCCAGCCAAAATATATATTTTTACTTTTTCTCCACTCATCTGAAAATCTCCCACAGTCACAAATATGTCCTGTAAGGCGTCTTATATTTCCCAATTCAAAGTTTAAAGACAATTAACCCCCCCCCAAAAAAAAAAAAAAAAAAAATTACCTGTAGCATACCTAGTGTCGTTGTTATCTTCTCAGTCTCCTCAGTGCGTCAAACTCGTTTTAGGGCAAAGTGGTGAAAATATTAGGGGGAAAATACAGAACGCCGCTGTTAAACGCACGGCTTGGTCCCTAGAACTTCGATCCTCGCTGAATCTGTAGTTCCCAATGGTGTATTCATGGTCCTCTCCCCTTTATTACGGATGGCATCATAATGTGGAGTTCATGGTCTTCTCACCTAAACTACATATTAACACTATACTAGCACAGTCCATTGTCCTTTTCCCGATAATACACGACATCATACTGGTCCTTTCCTCTAAATAGCATTCATCATACAGATACATAGTGACAAAGGGTATAGGCACATTTGCTGAAAAATTCAGTGTACAACATGTAGAAGTAAATTTTTGGGATATAAAAACATACGCATTCAAAGCTGTTAGCTAAAAAGATTTAAATCTTTGTTCCAATTTTGTTTTTGTGAATATACAGCGAGAATAAATGAATCGTCGCTTTTTCTCACATTATTGTCTATATTTTTACTCAATTTGAAATCTTTCGGGTGTTCTTCAACAATACCAGAGTTTTAATTGATTTGTATCAGGAAAAGAATGAGCGTGAACATCACTGATATTTTTACCCGGTCCATTTCAAATCAGCATCGTGCTGACAATGGAAAAAATTTCAATTTTCATTCATGTTCTTTTCATGTTACTCAGGTAAAACTTATAATTCTAGTGTTTCAAAAGACGTACACGAAAAGGCAAGAAGCAAAAGCGGAACAGAAAATGTTAACCAATAAAAATAAAATGTATTAAATAAATAAAGAGAAAAAATGTTCAGTGTAAGAATTGTCGTCTATTTCTTTCGGGGTTTCTTCTTTTTGGGCTTCAGTTTAGCATCGGCCAATTCCTGACCTTGTCTTTTAATGTCGTCTCGCGTCAGAACGTCCGTGTCATCAGTGTGGCTATCGTAGTGGAAGTCTGGAATTAATTAAGATAATGATAGCATGATTATGTTTTGGCGTGTATATTAGTTATGCTGTATCAAATTAATTTATTTGTCAACTCTTGGGTTCAGAGTAAACAGATGATAAATTAAGCAGTTCAAATGATTATAACACACTTGTAGGCTCCATTCCCTGCAAAAAAGGTCACATACATATATAAATAAAGAAATTGCATTCTTTTTTCGATTCGTCACATTCGTCAAATTGGTAATTGACATACTGTGTGCACGATGTTTGTCAAGTGGAGCCTAAAGGCACACATTGTTTTAACATTAAATCAAACCCTTATGAAGACAAACAATTTAAAATATCTACACAAGAAACCATACCCAAAACCACTGTGCAATTACAATATCTAAAACTTTGTGCGTGAACTTATTTTCTCATCTTGTAGTTACCCTCATAAATGACCAGAAACAATCGTGATAATCAGAATACTTAACTCTACTTTTCAAATTAGTGGGGTAACTTTTAGTGTCAGTGAGTTGGCCTACCTGTGAGAGATCCCAGGCTTTCAGCGAGGTGGATCCTCACATTGGTGGAAGGAAGCCGGGACTCCAGGAACTCGTGGTACTGTAAGGAGAGTTAGAGGTGAACGGAAAGATATCATACACTGAAACCCATCATTTCATTTTGTTTTTCAAAACTTTCAAGTATCACGCTCACTTTCTGAAATGGCAGTGGGGTTGTGCAATGTTTTTTCTTATTCCATACATATTCTGTTTAGGTGGGGCATTTTTTGTTAAATAGTGACACCGCACAATGGGTTCTAACCATGCGAACGACTTTATTAAAAAATTGTATCAAAATGTTCAATATAATGTGGATAAATAGCATGCTTACGCAGCAAAAACGATCTAGTGCCTACTGCTTTAAACAGCTTATTGTAATAATTAATAAACAGATAAATAAGGCTATTACATCTCTGAATTGATCCCAATTTAATATTGTTCATAAACAGCAAAACCGAAATCCTATTACGATGGGTTGAATCATACATGAATCCCAATATAGATTATAGCGATAGCGACTTCAATTACTAGGGCGATTCATAACATCTACATTTACTTTTTTGCCCTGCACTTTAATTAAAGCAGCTAGATATATACGCGTCAGTACCAGATATAACATAAAACAATATATAGCATAAGTGCGCACCGAAAATAACAGAAAACAGTAAATGCTTTTTATCTTGAAGAACACTTTATAACTCGAAGATCTATGCAGCTGTAAAACACGTCGATACATTACCTCAGGTGCCGATATATTTTCCTCGGCGTCCTCTATCTGTTTGACGTCAACAGATTCCAACAACGCGGACAGCTTTGCCTTGCACAGTTCTAAATCGTGCTTTAAGTTACCGGTACGGGGAAGATTGTGTGGCTGAAATGGAGATGAAATTGTGACACTCGTTTACTTGTGATCCTTTTCACAGTTGCTCAGATTAATGAAAAGTTAACACGTTTTCTTTGCAGACCATTTTCAAAAAATAAAAAAAAGGTACATTTAAAGCTAACAAATTTTTGTAGCGCGAACATTTTACTTCGCAATTATTTAACGCTAGTATAGTGGCGCCCATGGTTGCTCACTGGTTCAAAAGAAATGAGAAGTTAAACTGATTGATAAAAAACAAAGAGATCAAAGAACGGCTGCAAAGAGTCATGTTACGTACCGGCTTTAGTGTGATACCATGCAGCTTCTTGAGAAGGTTGTCAGTGGCGACGGACAGGGTCTGGTAGAGTTTCTTCCCATGAAGAACTTTCTTCTCTGTTCTCCAATGCTGATCCCAAAGCTTCCTCAGCTGGTCCTGCTTCTCCTCCAGCTTCCGTTCACCACTACATGCGCGGAAAAACGTAATGATATTACGAAAACGAGGTACACTGATTAAATGTGATAGTAAAAACGTTTGTTTTAGCAAAACCAAGCAAACTTCCCTATCTTCTAGCTAACACCACACCCTGCCCCCCTCCACACACACACACACACACACACACACACATACACACACACACACACTCTCTCTCTCTCTCCCTCTCTCTCTCGTATATAAAGATAAACACTGCTGAACGTTTGAAAGAACAAACACGCACTCTTGCAGTACGCTCTTTTCCTCTCCATAATATCTTTCGTTACTCTTTTCAAATGACCAACCATATTTAAAAAGACATTCCAAAAGAGATATCGCTGACTTACTCCGACAAAGCTTTTTCTCCCGTGTATCGGAGGTCGTGGTAGATCTGCAGCATTCGCTCCTTTTCCCTTAGCAGCTGGTTCCTCTTTCCCTCCAGCTGCTGGCGTTTTTGTTCTAACTGCTGCCGTTTCTCGTCCTGCATCTCCACGCGTATGACCACATCCTAGGGCAAGGCAAAAACGTCAACATACGAGAGATTAGCCATTATAATGGTAATAGATTAATTTTCTAGACTAAAGGATTTTACGTGATGGGATGAACTCCGGTGTGTGCTTGTGATGCTCTTGGCCTATAGCGTCAATCTCCCAGAAAAAATCTGACACATATACAAATGAAATATTGAAGAGGGTGAGTACAAGGTATCATATATTTCATATTACTGTTGACTGAAGAACTCACACATGGTTATGAACACACAGCAAAAGAAAATATACAGATGAATGGATGGTACAAAAAAAATTGTAGATCAATCATAGTATTCAAAAACCGTCCCTCTGATATTACCGTCTCTCATTAATTTTTTTTTTATTTCATGTCTGACTCTATATGGCGTTAAATGGTTCCTCTCACATTAATTTTTCCACGAAAGAATATTAGTATCCTACAAGGTACGTTTGAGAATGGGCATGTTTGACCCCAGTGTTGATGGCAATCTTAGAGTACATGAATTCCACGGAGTTTTGTAAACATTCTGAGAAATCGGGTCAATGGTGAGGGTAATATTTTTTCTTGTTAATGCCTTTACTTACGGATATGTCAGAGACCAGCGTCGCTTCTTTTATTCTGTCAAATGCCTCTTCGTACGTCAAAATCTTGGTCTGGTTCTGCCGCTGTCGCTGCTGTTCTGCCTGTGCTTTTTGATCTGGAACAGAAAACAAGTGTAGTCCTGTAATGAATATGATAACGCTCCGTTTCCACGTTTATTTATCAGTTACTTATTACCTTATTTTTTATCTTTATGACTGTTTGTGGTTCCAGAATAGGCATCGCTTATTTTGCGGGCTCGCTTTCTTTGTTCATTCTTTTATAATGGGCCCTCACCTTGATGGGATTCGCCATATAGAGTATGCCTCGCACCCTGCAACGATAAATGAATTTTTTACCATTAAGTTTACCATTTCCTCATATTTTTCTCAACATTTTCCCCATATCAATACTTTCTTCATTAATTTGTGAACTATTTTTTGACTAAATATTTCAAGATACGTTATTTACGCCATCCAAATCTACCCGTACAACATTCCTCCATACAGCCTCGTATTGACCTAGTACTTCACCTTCTTTTCCATCTTGTCCACCGATTCCTTCCTCCGCTCAACCTCCTTCCGAGT
>NW_019774162.1:0-15290 GCF_001039355.2 Lingula anatina
GTTTACAGGGTAGATGCACAATGATAGTTTTGTGCTAGGAAGAATAGCCTTGTGTTAGTTTACTTTAAGGATAAACTGCCTGGTGTCAGTAAGTAAGCATTTTTTTTTAATTTTAGAGCAGAATATTTGCTGGAAGAAAAATTCATCAACCACAATTCTTTTTTTATATTGAATAATCCCTGTCATTCATCATAAAGAACTTACATTTGTCATAGAAACAAATTTGTAAGACATGTTCATAAAAGCATGTTTTTTATCCATCTTTAGATGTTTTCCAGAAAGCAATGGGAATTTGGTTTGACCCTAGATATACTTAAGATTTTATTGAACTTGAGTGATGTAAGGTCAAGCAGTCCAGGTGCAGGAGTAATTAAGTCTTTGTTCATAATTCATGGTTTATGTAATACCACACTATGCTGCCTACCTGGTAAAATGAGTGATCACCCTGCACCTTAGGCAATGTTCTTATTTGAAATGTGTGTCCCAAAAGAAGTTGACAAAAACATGATAATATATAGCAGGGTGTATGTCTGTGGGAAAATGACACCAAAAACTGATGAATCAAGTCTTGGTGAAGGTGGCAGATAAAGTATGGACAAGTCAAACCTTTGGTTTCATTTTAATTCCACAATGTTTTTACTTCACAGCCATTAATGTCTATTGAATGTATGTTAACCTGCTTGTATTTAAATAATCATCTATTTTTTCAGCAAATTAAAGAAATCACATTTGATTTTTTTTCATTTATGCTTCAGTCAGAGCCTTGCCTGCCCTGTGCATATTTAGGTATTGGTTCCCTTTGTTTTCAGGTCATTTGCATTATTACTAATTACAGATTAAAGCCTGTTGAGAATTGTAATGGTGATAACTGTGCAATCATTTTGAAAACCTCTACCTCTTTCATTTATGAGCTAGGAAAATTTCTAACAGTGAAATTAAAAAATGCAAACTATCCCATTTTTTAGTTAATCTCTGTGCATTTTTCAGGCATGTTGAAAGTCTTCACTGGAGCCATGATGTTCTCCCCAGTGCCTGCTACCTGTGTGTAGTCCACCAGCAGACAGTGTCCCTGTGGTATGTGGAGGGACAGGTCCCACAGCTCAGGATTAAACAAGTTAGGAAAATTAATGCTACTCCTTTATCCAAAGGTTAGTATTTGATAATAAAATAAGCCCCCTTTCAGTGAGACTGACGTTCTACACAGTTTTCCCATCACACTATTATTATCATTATGCTTACTAAGCTGTTAGCTGATATTGTTTCTTGTACTAGTTTGTTTATGTCTTGGACATAATTTGTCCATGTTTCTGTCAAGTTATTTGTAGTTTATATTGACTTACTGATAAGGCATCAGGGTTTGGACCAGTGTGTTTTGTAACCAGGGTTCACAGCTTGAACTTAATATACATGTTAAATAGATACAAAAAAATTATTTTTCTCTATGAAAAATAATATAGTGCGTATAAAACTGCATAGTTGTAAACAAAAAGGCAGAGAAACATTAAATATTCAAATTTGTAAGAACAAGGAAGTTGGCATGCAAATTAGTTATATTATTTTGAAGCAAGGAAAATAATTGGATACCTACGAATTTAAGTAAAATTTCATTTGTTTGCCCCTTTGAGATGGAGCTTCTTCAAAATGATAGCCTTATCTTTGACAATGTGCACTTAGAATCATAAAGAGGGCATAATTGCATTATTGCATGAAATTGCTCTTTTATAATATGTTACAAGATGTGACTTCAAAATGTTTGGGTTGTTTTGACATTTACATGATCTATTACTTACTATCCATCTGGTAATTTTTAAGTTTAATATTTGAAAATGAAATGTAAGTCATTGACCAAACCACCTGCTCAACTCATCTCAGTCATTTTTGTCGGTATTTTCAACACTCTTTCTTACCATGCTCTTAGAAGCACATCGTACTAGATGGGGACTTCAACTTTACAGTGGAATAAATATAATATGTGCACTTCTATTCATTTTCATGGGACTGATGCTGGTAGATGGCCGATTGAACATTTAATATGGCTGCATCACATTTCATAAGAAATAGGTCTACTCACATATTGCACTTGTTTCAAAGTCATTAAACCTGAAATAATTTCACTTATGATTTGCCATCTAGGCACTGGATATTTGGGTTTGGTTGGAGTTGTAGACCTGCTTGTCTGCTGCTTCCCTCTTGCATCAAAGCATGATCATGATGATGTTTACCTGTGTAAATGCCACTGATCAAGTTACCTGTATTTTTATTGAGTAATTTGGATTGGTATTTATATGTAGGCTTTGTTTTGAGAGGCGGGGATAAAATGTATGTAAAATGTTAAGGATTTATCAGCAAGTTAAAAAAGAAAATGTTAGAAAATAGTGAAAAAAATGTAAAAATAATGCCTTGGGAGATGTCAGGACATTTACTTCCTGATGTAGATAGCAGCATTAGCGAATGCTCAAACAATAACTTTTCCTGAGAGTACATGGTTGAGACTACAAAGAACCCTTCAGATAGGCAATATTCTCAGGAACTATATTCTGTATAAAGGACTATTTCATTAAATTATATTGCTATTCAGTCAAAAATAAGACACTCATAGTATGAAGCAAAATGTCATTGAATTTTAATGAACAATGTTGGAAAAATTAAAGTTACAAATGGAAGCTCAATATATATATTCTGACAAAATTATATTTATATTTTTGTTGTCATGCAGATTTAATGATGGAATTAACTGATAATATTTTGCAATGAGATATGTGTGAGCAACATTCTGGTTCAGTTATTTGCAGAATAAGCAGTCCTGCATAAAAACAGCGGTATTTCATATTTATTTCAGGTTGTCTTTGGAATCCTGGCCGTGACATCTTGTGCCTTGTCAACAAAACCCAAGTCAGTTTCTACTTCAGACACACAAAAAATAAGGGTAGCTTTGCCCTCCCACCTATTGAAATGTAAGTAAAAGAGAGTCCAATGTATTACTTATAATTAGTCAGTCAGTTGTGTCTCACGATACCATACCTCTTGTGAATTATCCTTGTAAAAGGGCAAAGTTTTAACCTAAAAGAAATCAATTTTACTTAGTTTTAAGGAGTTTCGGTAGTCTTCTATTAGAAAAAATTCCAAAATTAGATGAAATATATAAAGTAAATTAATAAATATAATTTGTATATCAGTTTTATAAATGCCATAATACTTTTATTACTTTTTTATGTATTCTACAGATGATTAAAAGTTTACTTAATTTTTCTAATACCTTAACAGTTTTAACTTTTTTTGTACTATTTATGTTGTATAATATTTTGATTGATTTCTCAACATATTATTGCAGAATGATATAATTTTGTCTCTCACTTTTGATTTATTCAGTGGTAAGATCAGCTGTGGAGCTTGGGCACAAGATGGCAGAAAGATGGTTTTGGCAATGGAGAACACATTACTGGTATGTAGAGTGATAGTACATTATACCTATACCACAGTGAGACAAGAAAAAATACAAGTGACTTCTTGTGAATTTGCCTTCATAATTGTTGCCCAAAAAATGTCAGTGTGTAATTAAAGCACTCGTCATAACTTGTGGTGGTGATTGGGGTATTCTCAATACTCTCGATATTCTTAGAAGCGCTACATGAACTAATGAAAGTTCCGTATGGTCAAACTAGCAAGGAATATTGGTCAGTTGCAAGTAAATATCTATATATGCTATAGTTTTCCATAGTTTTTTTCAGTTATATCAAATCTTAAGTCTAGGTTGACTAAAATAAATAAAATAAAAGTGAATAATAATAAATGATTATGCATTACTGCTAGAGATATTCTTTTTTTTTCATTCCTCAGTGAACATAGGCACAGAATTTTTATATCTTCACATATAATAATGGGTATATAATATTATTGATGTACACAGTGTTTTTATCACTCAGGTGTACAAGTGGAAAGACATAGACAAGTCCATTAACGAGGTGGATGTACTTCACTGGACAGTCCCAGGGTAAGTTGATAAAATTGAATGTTTGTCAAAAAAATATTTATTCCATGAGTGTTCATGGATATGATTGTGCAATGGAACTTGGTTGCAAAATGCTTTAATGTATGCAAGGCTCACCATATTGAATAGAAATTAGTATAATTTTAGTAAAATTTCTTAATGTTTACTTGTTTACAAGAAGTATCTTATGAAAGAAAACCTGATATCACTTGATCATCCACAAATTATTGCATTATTTTGATTTAAAAAACACTCCAATTTTGAATAGACTTAAACTGAGATAAGTAACAATTACACTGACATTACATTCTGGTTCAGAGAGGCTGTTGTGCACATTCCTTTGAACATGTTAATTTTACATTTGTGAAAATCCCCATTTAGCTCTGCATTTTGTATAACAACCAGCTGTTGCTAATGGTGTAATTAGAGTATTTTAACAATATGCACAGATTTTAAACACAGTGGTATCTTTTTATAGCAGCTTTTAGTGTTTAATATAGAATATCATAGGTAACATTGACCTTTTTTGATTCTGTCTAAATCTTTTAATATGATTGCATAAGACTGTATAGAATAGAATACAAATTCAGTTTCCTTGCCCTTTGTTAAATGTCACCTAATCTTGTATTCACAGAAAAAAGGGAACAGATGATCCACATATACACCTATATTTAATAGTGTAAATCATTTCTGAAGATACTTTGTCAGATATGTGATCATTGTGCCTCATGGATAAAAAAAAGTTTTAAGTTTTCCTCATAAAAAATACACTTCACTTTACACTAACTATCCTCAGACAGGATTTGTTTTGATTTAGTAATTTTTTAAATCATATTTAATCAATCCAATGACATTTTTCTTTGCAGACTTGAAGGAACAATTTGTAGCCTGGTGTCATTGACAGCTAGCCATATCGCTTGCACAGCAGAAATCCCCTTGGAGGTAATACTAAAGTCAGGGCCAGCAGACCTGTTCAAGGTACCAGGTGAGTTACCTGGCAGATGTCGTTTAGGTGTCATATAGTTGGGGCTGCTAGTTCAGTGCCTTTAAGCTGTACATGTTAATAGTGCAGTTGTGGCTGTATATGTAGTCACCTCCTGTTGCACTGTCCTTGGTCTCTTTTTTGCTACCGTTGTAATTTGATTACAGATAGTTTGGCCTCAAGCTCACTGGAATTACCTGTATATGTGGAATATATATAGCTAATAAAAGACCTTTGTTGGTTTGACATGAATTTATAGTTTCTAGACAGTTAAATGGATCAACACTTTCTTGTATTTTGATGAATAATTTTTAATATGTGTTAGAATATAAATGTATATGCTGTAACAACTGAGTTTTTTTTTTAAATTTGACACTATGTTTTCAGATGCCCCAAATGAAGTTACCAGTGAATCTTTGACAGATTCTGAAGAAATACTTCAACCAAAATTAAATTCAGATACAAAGACTGCAGATAAGCTATTCTGCTTGGAGACAAATAGCCAAGTATGTTGTTATTGAATAATTGTTTGAAAGAAATGCACAAAACATTGAAATAGCACAGTTTAGATGTTATTTTTATCAGTTTTTGTCCTAATGTGCCAATACATATTTTTTATTTTTAACACATAGCTTTGATTATTATTGCATATCAATTTCAGAAAATCCATGACATATCTCAGCTATTAGTTGTGAGCATTGAATCTCGGACTGGTGAGCCTTTGAGGCTGATGGGAGCTGATCTAAAAGGAGTCTTGTCACCAGACTTGCTGTACTTTGAGGTATTTGAGAATAGGGATTGCTGATTCTGAGAGAATATAAGTTGTTGTAATATAAGGTTGCCTTTAGTTTTATGGCATAAAGTTACACGAAAAAATGTTGTAGAGGAATAGTTTGTGGGATGGAAGACATGCTCTCTGTTGAATTTAGGAAAGGTTTTTTAATTTTTTCTTTTACTTACCAGCCATTATATTTTGCATGGTGCATATGCTGAAGCCCAACTTGTGTTAATTGATTTTTGACAATTCAGTGGCTAATTTCATTGTTTTTGCATTACTTTCATTTGCTTTTTTTTCATCCAGTTTTTCTGCAGGTTAAAGTTTGATTATTTATCAGATGTGTCTGGCACCATACATGAAAAAGTGACTAATTTGAATATAATAGATATGTGTTAGACCCATGCAATGGTTTAAATTGTTATACCAAACAATAATTTGATTCAGTTTCATAATAATATTGATATTTCATAGTAGCAAGGTTACATAACTATATGGTAATGCCATTTGTGTAATTTCAGGGTAGCCAGCAGATGTTGGTGGTAGGTAGCAGTAACCAGGACATTATTCAAATCTACAGTATGGTGGACAAGCAATTGGAGAGAATGCATGCAATAGTAAGTCATTTTTATCACTTGTTTAAGGGGGGTTATGTCTGCCTCCCTTCTGTTATCTAGCTATTCACCCATCTTTTTATGGTACTTTCATGGTACTATTGCCTGGAGTGGAATTTTAATTAAAACTACAACTAATCATTGTTTAACAGAAATACAAATTCAATTTGAAAATTCTACAGCCAAGATGACATAAAACTAGAACACATTTGGTATAGCTTTTCTTGGGATGATTGGGTGGTCCTGATAAGGACCGCATGGTCAACCATGGTGGGGCTATAGAAAAACAGCCAGCCAGTTGAGAAGTATAGTTCTCAGTGCTGTTTGGTGTCTATTGCTCCTTCAAACATAGAGACTGGGTTCGTAGACAGTGGAATACTGAATACATTCATGGCCCTGTCAGTCATGTTCTTGGAGTATCTCAGCAACATCTCTTTGAGGTCTTCCACATAGCTGAGCCTGACGGAGAGCTTCATTACCCAGGCTTGTCTTCTCTTATCTGATGCCCTGCTAATGCTGGCCCTTAGATGTTGGGCGTAGTTGTGCAACCACTGTGCATACACTGTGGCTTTGTGGCACTTGAGGAACGTGGTGTAGGTTGTATCGGCTGTAACAGCATTTCTTATTTCTTGGCAGTAGTTATCCATTCTGTGATATGGTAGTGGCTCTATCTTACAGTCCAATATGATAGCAGTAAGGTGGTGATTCTATATCAGCAAAGGTTTGCAAAGTTGGTGTTGATTCTTCTGCTCAGTATATGTTCTGAACCCTGTCAGGTAGTTGCAGTCTTATATATACCAGGGCCATGAGGTCTGTTAACATTCTGAATTTAATTAACAGTATGACACCTGCCATGTCATTGTTTTCTGTGTCTGTCAAGAAAGTCAAACAAGGTGACACTTCCCAGGTAGTAAACTGCCAGTCACCTGGCAGGCTGTCAGTGTCACCACGTAAGTGCTACCTGTAACTGTTGTCAGGTAGTAAATAGTCCTCTAAGATTCACCAGGTAGTTTCACCAGGTAGGAGGTCATTAATTCATCCATCTGTGCATTTATAATAATGATAATAATCAGCCTTCCTTAATTTAAAATAAATGACAGAGGTGCTAGTAACACACAAGCTCAGCTTGCTATTTAGATATTAATATTTAATTTTGTTTGACATGTGTATAATAATGCTGTGAATATTCACCTGTAATTTAAGATATTGGGTATGCTAGCAAGAGGATTTGTTAAAGAAAGATAAACGAACATGAATGTGCTTTATGTTAAGGCCTAAGCCCCAATAATTGCTGAACATGAGTATCACTTAATACATAAAGCTGAACATTTGGTCTAGCCCTTTGACAAAGTCATATCATTTATTTGGTGACAGTCTCTCTCATTGTATATTGTTAATTAGAAAGTGATATGTAATTAACACTTAATGCACTGGTATGCAATCAAGACTGAGACAGTTATTGACACTGACAAGTTTGCAGCCTCACCTGAGAAATTGAGCTGGCATGTTTGTTTATGCCACACACTGCCACAGTGATCTGAGGTTGATGTATCAACATCTGTGTCAAAGAGGGTTTTTTTTTTAGATTTAGGCTTACTGCACACTTGAGAATAGATGTGATTTAAAACATCACTGTATCTTAAATAAAAAAGATGATTAAATGTTTTTTTTAATGAAAGAGACCCAGTTAATTATTTTATGTCACAAATTTAAAAGAAAGTATTGTTTGAAATGGATCACTTAATTTAAATAAATCTTTTGGAATGTGTATTTTTAGTGATTTTTTATATATATCACATTGTTGTCATTTACTTTATACTGTGGAAGATGTTAATTGTAGATTTAAAAAAAAAACTAAACTTTGATTTTTTACACAATTTTATAGTTTAACTATTTGATAATTACACTGTATCACATTTCAATAATAATAAAAAGATTCGAGATACATTGTTTGAAGGTTATTTCAGTTGATGTTTTTAGAAAAAAAAGCCAACTTCTTTCATTGAAAAGTGAATACCAAAATATTACCTCACTGGAAAGGTAGTCTGTATCTATGATAGAAGATATCTTTTGGGTCCTAGTCTGTATATAAAATAACATTGAAGTGTTATGAGTTACTATATATATATTAAACCAAGGTCATTTTATACGTCCTTGATTAAACAGAAGAAGTGACACAGATTAGAAGTCAGCCGGAGCTTTTTCTAATAAATCTGTGCTTCGTTATATATCTTCCAATTTGAAAAACACATTTACACTCAGTATCATCTTTTTTTACTGCAGAAGCTGAGTCAAGATGAGAGGCCAAAGGGGATATGTGGACTGTCCAGTTCCTTGGCCACAGGGTCTGGCCTCTTAATTATGGTGGCCAAGCTGACCAAAAGTGATCCCACCTTCTTACCGTCCAGTCCATATGCTGAATATGAACTTTCACTGAAGTATATATCTATGCCACAAGGTAATTATTTAGTTTATTTGTTTGGTTGTTTTTTATGTTTATTAATGTGTTGTAGTACAATGTATGAAATATTCTTTTCTGAATATTTTTCATGTGCAGTTACTTGCAGTTACTTACTGAGTTAACAAAATTCAAAAATTGATACATCCAATGGTTTTTCAAATACCTTGCCATCAATAACATGCTTATAGCAAAAAATGGCTAAAAAGCATAAAAGATTTTATTTTGTTTGGCTTTTTTTTTTAACATCCCTTAATTAAGACTATAAAAGCCCTAGAGATTGGTCCATTTTAAATGGGCATAATTGGACTTTTCCTTCAATTTTTGCAGCAGTTTTTCTCATGAGTTTGACCTAAAGGACAATTTAACTGCCAAATGACAGGTTTGTTTGCGATAAAATCTTCGAGAATAATACTCGGGTCTAGAGTACAGGTCAAGGTTAATGGTAAAAGAGCATGTCTGATTATTCCTTACCTATTTGTGATCCCTTTTTAATGAGTAAGGCCATGTAGAACTTGCACTTTGCAGTAGAATTAATCTTTTTCTAATGATCTTCTTATTCTTCCAATATTAAAAATCCCACATTTTGGTCAGAATCCAACCTGCTTGAATCTTAGGCTTCATTCACATGGAAAGTCTATTTTCTAAATTCTATTTTCTATTCGCGGTATGTTTTGTGATCATGGTCTGTGCCCTGAATATCCCGCGGCGTGATTACTGGCAGCGCAAGCCAGTTACTTATACAAAGCTGTAATTAATTCTCGGCTGTGCTCGGAGGAGATTCTGATACCTTGACGCACTAAACATACTGCGAATAGAAAATAGAATTTAGAAAATAGACTTTCCATGTGAATGAAGCCTTATTTACTTAAAGGCCTGTCAAAAACACATTTTTACATCAAATGTCCTAATTTTGTAATCACTCATTGATTGTTCACAATGACAACCACAAGGGTGTGACTATTAACTGTGCAAAGACAGCTGCAAAGTTTTGCTTTGCTATTTTTCATTTTTATCTTTATTTTCAAATGTTCAATGAAGGTACACTTTAGCCATATTGTTGATACTTCATGATGGCTACAGTGATGGCTATCCCTGTTCCTCCTCTATTTAAATGGAAATGAATTTTTGTGCCATCTCAAATTATAATGAAAACAACACTCAGGTAGACTTGATTCCTGTTTCTCTTTAACTACATCTCTGTTTGTTTATGAAGTGGAGTTTAAAAACCCTGTAGCCAAATAATTCAAATTAACATAACTGGATCCAATATAAGACCAAGTAATAATCTTAATCGTTTGGTATGAATTCTGCTTGCTTGAATCCCATTTACTCGGATGCCTGCCAAAGTAATACCTTTACAAATTAAAAAAAATGTCCAAACTGTTCTCACTAAGCCAGAGGGCTCAGTGACCATTTTGTCTGACCAGTTCATAGAGGTGTGACTGTGAACTTGTCAAAACTGACCACTGCAATAGTAGAGGGGAGTTGTCTGCAATTATCCATACATCATGTACAGTATTAGGAAAGGAATGGCAAGTTGACAAGCCGGTCTTCCCATTTTGATTGCTGTCCTACCTCAGGCAAAGGTAAAAACATTATTAGGGACTCTATAGGTGAAGTTGTGTTGTCTATTACAGCCCCTAGTATGAATTTATATGAATATTAGTAACAGTAAGTATCAGAATATGTGCATATAATCATGTCCTTTTAAACATTTGTGTTTAGTTGTATGTATAAACTTTGCATATGGAAATGGTCAGATTATGGAAAATTTGTCACAAATTGTGCACAGTTCTGTTTGAATGGTACCAAAATAAACACAAAGAGGGACTCAATATCAGATATTGATATTATATACGCATGCCCTCTGCAGTATATTGTATTGCACAAAGCTACAGCAGTTCTGTCAGGCATTTTATGAATAGCAAATACCTGGCATATTTCGATTAAAAGGACTTGGGATATTTTTATTCATTAAACCCCAATTGCTCTTTTGACAGTGGTTATTTGCTGACCCCAAAAGCACATCAGGTGCGCCAGCCATGTGTGCGTATGTAATACTGGTTTAATGTGTTTTATCATCTAGACATTTTCACTGAGATATGGGTGAAGTTTAGGTGAGTGTTTTTATATATTATGTCAAGTTATAGCAGATCTAGTGCTTTAAGGTACTGATAAGGAGTAAAGCTACAAAACAAGAGAGTTCTGGTATAACTTTTATTTTCCAAGATTTGTTATACTAGTTTGTGGATCTCACAAGCCCAATATACATATGCAGTGGTAATAATATAAGAACATGTAAGGTCACCACAGAGAGATATTGTCATCTTTTCTTATTTTTTTAATCTCTGGAAGTAAAATTGAAAAAATATACTTATTGACAATGGTGTGCAGATGTTTATTAATTAATGTTATTTTTAACCACACTTAAAACAGTCACAGGTGTAGGTATAGTAAGTATATTGCCTGTGGCAGAAAGGCTCTGGTGAACCTTGCCACCAGCTCAGAGACATAAACAGTTATGGAAATAGACTACCTTTCTGTTATAAATAGATTACCCAGTTAACAGAGGGCTGTTATGTGTACTCAAATGTTTTGTCAATGTGTTGCATACTTTATAGTGTTTTAATTTTTTTCCCTAAAATATGGCAGAGAATGTACCCGCATGATTTTACTCGGTGAACTGTACCCAATGTCTCCGTGCCGCCTCTCTATTTTGACTTAAACTGATATGCATGAGATCAAGGAAGTAAAAAGTGTTTTATTCAAAGAAAGTTTAAAAATTACTTTCTGCAAGACAAGGGTTCAGCCAACATACATATATTTTGTCCTGGTGTATTTGGGGAGTTTCATCTCTAGTCATGTTCAGCATCTCGAGTATTTCTCATTGTCTCCCTTCTAGAGCAAAATATGTAGGAGAAAAATGGGTGCATTTCTGTTACGTCTAATGCAGTGAGAATGACAATATATTAAAAGCAAAGTTATGAATCTCAATTACTCACCAGAGGTTAAGTGGCACCTTCTCTTCGGCTTGCATGACTCAGGGTAATGGAACTTACTGATGTGTACATGTGATTAAATTGTAGTAAAATTGAAACATTTAATTCACCCTGAAAAAAAAAAAGACCTTCAAAGTGGTGACATTTGTGCTACAAAAACTACACTAAAGTTTCATTATAAATCCATTACAGGTTAGAGATCATTATTTGTTGACTTGTCTATAATATATCCACTTTAGTGAAGGTGGTTTAGTTTGGTGTTTTGAAGTTGTTTTTGTAATACGGTACCTGGAGGGAGGGAAGTTAGCAGAGAATCTTGGGGACCATCAGCTGTTCAGCTGTGTGAGGATTTCTAAAAAAAAAGTCACTAAGAATAACAGATTGTTTTAACTGGTAGGTATATAGCCGTATCAGAAAGTATACTTCATCCAGGCCAGTGAATTAAACAGTTTTAAGTATCAGCTGTCTGTGTTTCTCTTCAAGTGCACAGTTTCATAGATATACTTCTGTAACAAAGCTCAGTCAACCATCATTAATATTACAGCACCAATCCATCATGTCAGTGTCTGTTTTCCATCTCTTTTTTTTTTCTTGTACATAAAATGTTCAGCTATCAAACTCTTTTTTTTATCATGCATGTAACTATTATGTTCAGCTAACATTGAGGGTGTGTGGTGCTCTCAGATAGATGGAAGTATATTATGTGGAGTAAAGTGGTACATGTAGCTATTAATGACAAATCCATCTATGCATGTAAATCGTAGGATTAAACACTTATGATGTTTTTTAAATTATTTTATTAAGTCACATCTCAGTGTCTGCTGATGGCACACAACATTACCACTGATTTTTTTCTATAATGCTGCACCATTTCTATTCAGTCCATTAAGATATTTGGCTTCAAGTGTACCACTGCCAACATAACATTATGGAAATTTTTNTGGCTATGGGCCTGCATACACACGATATTTCTCGAAAGGGGGACACCTTGTCCCCTTGTATATGGTAGAATCACAGAGTCTCTGGAGTAACATTTTCTTTGATGCAGGTCTTTAGGATAAACTACTGTATATTGATACTGTCCACAGTTGTTGACAAAATTTTAGTTTAAACATTGACAGCATAATCTAATACTGTTTGTGTGAGAATTCAGAAATGTAAAGTTGTACCAGCTAGTGTATCCATTTTAGGTTCCAACCAACATGTAATCAGAGTTATCTTATTTGTCAGTATTACAAAGAATTTAGATGAAAAGGTATTACCTGCACTTGCATGATTAATTCAGGCTGACAAGATATATCATTGTTTAAGAATTGTGTCATCAAAAATACATGTACAAAGAAAGCAACTAACATATTTGCGGTGTCAGCTTCATTGGATGGTTACAAAATGCCAATGTTAATATTTTATAACTGTACATTTAACTCTGAACTGCATTTGTTCTACTTCAGGTTTGAAGAATGGTCCACCAACATTATTCAAAGAGCTGTTGCTAGCTAATGGCTCAGTACCCCAAACGGATTTCAGCACTCGCAAGGGAAATAGCATAAGCGCAAGCAAATTAGAAACCACCAAACAACTCTCAGCATCAAATTCATTCTCAGGAGAGATGGATGCCCCTAAAATTCCACCAAGGAGGAATTCCAAACGAAGAAGCCAACTTGTGACAGAATTGAATGGAACAAATGGACGGCACTCAGATTTGGAGGTGGATAGAGTTGATTTTTCTCAGCAGCCACGGAGGTTTAATAAATCTAAATCAGAGAGTGACTGTACAAAACGCTTTAATGGACTCCAGCTTTTACCCAGGACTGAGGATGCCCAGAGCAGTAATGGACAAGGAAAAGATTCTGATAACAGGTCTGTATCCCCAGCAAGTTCTGTTCAGTCAAGTACAATACAAGAAGAGGAGGATGAACAGCGACTTGTCGGAAAGGAATCTAAAGTGATCCCTGAGGATCGTTTGGATGGATGTGTAATTCAAAGTGAACTTGAGAACAATCAGGCTGTAAATGTTTCAAAAGAAAATGGTCAAACTGATGGAGACCAGAGACAAATACAGGCAATGGAGAACATACTGCAGGAACAGGTATTTTCTGCCAATGGCTTTGATGACCTGTCATTTAGATGAAGTTGTATTGTGACATGAGGTTTAAATTATTTTGTGTTATGTCAGCATTGATTCAGTATTAACCTATACTATTTCAGTTCTTCTTATGGATTGCATGAAATTCAGTTTTAGAAGTTCAAATTTTAATATTTGAAGGAATAAATTCATGAATGATGAATGAAAATATAGATAAAGAATTCAAGAATGATTAATTTATATATAGATAAAGGTAGATTGCAAAGATAACTTTGTTATTAATTTATATCCATTCATTCAAAATGCCATTATTTCAATCTTTTAGAATGCACAAATGACAATACTTCAGAAGAGAATAGATGAAATAGCAAGGTAAAGAACCACTATAAAACACAAATCAACCATTTTAAAGTTAACCGGAAAGATAAAGCTGTCTCAGACTGGAAGCTATTTTGAAATTCTTCTCTTTCTTGCTTTTTAATATTCAGAGCAGCAATAACTAGGAAGAGGAAAATCTAACAATATTAGCTACAATTTTCCTGTAATGTGATAACACTTGTTTTCCCCTTCTGTCACCAGGCTCCTGGATGATACAAGTTGTGTGCCAGGCAGTAGATATCAAACAGTGAGTAAACCAGGTAAGTTGTATAGATGCCAGAAGAACAGGATCTTGTTTTACAAAATAACAAAAGTGAAAAAAGTTGTACTTTGACCTAACACTCACACACACACACACGCACGCACGCACACACGCACACACTGTTTAACACCAAGATGAAGTAAAACAGACCCAAATGTACTCACTTTAGTGACCTTGTGCTGATCAATGACACTGAAGATTAAATTACTCCTCTTAAATTACTCCTCCAGACATCCAATGTCTGTCTTAGTGGCAATAGGGTGTCTCAGAAATCTGTCCAGTTTCTGATAAAAAATATTCCTGGCCTACTTGTAGCGTATACTTTTCTAGAAAACAGCAAACATTTTATTAAGTTATTTATAACTTAACTTTTTATGTCTAATATAAAGTTGATGGAGACAAAGATATCTCTGCTCTTATTACCCAGTTGTAACTTCTTCTGCACTTCAGAAAATTACAAAACGGAAATAAATGCCATTGCAAAATACCAACTTTTGCATACTTGCAGGTTATAAGTTCATAATCATAGATACATTTGACTTTGATGTATTTCTGTTTGATATTGTAGAAACTTTAAATGTGATTTACATGACTGGAGAGACCAAAGTTCAAAAGACCTTCCTCCTGGACCAGGGGAGATTGAAGTTGGAAGTTCTGCAAAATGCTTTTGACATTGATACAGTTGAATTAGCAATTGGTAAATTGATGCTTTTTTTTTTTTTTTTTTTTTTTTTTTTTGATATAA
>NW_019774165.1:0-14044 GCF_001039355.2 Lingula anatina
AAATGCATGTACAAATATCTGCAAAACGCTCAAAATCTAGAGCGATCTTCACCAAGACCGCCAGTGACGGGTTGCTCCACGTCGTCATTTGAACGTAGCACGAGGTCCGTGTACAGGGTTTCCTGCCAATGGCGCATTGGATGTTCGTAATCTACCGGGGTATAGAAATACGGAATTCATAAAAGTAAATAAGGTTGCTGAATTCAAGATCATGCAGCGCAGAAAATAGTGTTAGCGCAGTCTTACTCGCGTTACAAACTTTTAAAGGCTTCAAATTCATTCAAAGCTTGGGTAGTTTTATACAAAGGTTTTACATGTCACATTTTCTTCATTGAATTAACCTACTGAACATACCAGTATCTTCACTGCAGTGCTCCAGCCCTAGATTGGAGACTTCTCTTTCAGGAACACTTCTTGAACTGTTAGCCTCCCGTTCTCGTCTTCGTCTTCTAAAATAAGCATTCATAATGTGCGTCATAACTGATAATACCTGCCTCTACTGAAGCTTAAGTACTAGTATAATCCTACCGTTCTAACGTGCCAAACGTGTGAAACGTGGCCATAATCTTTAGTTATTAGATGCACTTCCCTTATTCATCTTTTGTAAGTGCCCATTGGTTGGAAAAGTAATAGATGCAGGAACAACCCCTACGGCGGTCTAATAATGTTGCAAATTCACCACCTAAGTGACATTACCTCAGCAGTGTTATCACGATTGCCATAACCACCACCGCCGCCACAAATGTGGCGCCAACAACACCACCGACGATCCCACCGATTTCTGAATCTAAAATGTTTACAAAAGTGAAAGTGAAAATTTGTTTGATAAATATTTATTGTTGCTGTTTGGGTTTGGGAAGTTGAGTAAATGCCAAATAATAACAATAATCAAAACCAGACAAAAATGATGTTCTAGAAATTGTGTAGCTTGTGTGTTTCAGCCATCTAGACCTACTTGTATAACAGTTGCTGGCACATTTTTCTTTCAAGTTATGTTTCTTGTTACCATTTTACGTATGTATGAAAAGCCACATACCTTTTGGTTCCGTCCACGTGACAAGCTGTGACGAATTCCCATACCCTGCCGACGTTTTGGCTTTCAAACTACACGTGTACCTAGTCCCCGATACCAACTGTTTAAACATGTAGCTTCTTGCATGCATACTGAGCTCTGCGGAGACACCTTTGCCATCAGTGTAACATTCAATCTGGATTGAATAACAGTTACAATAAAAAAATTGAGTCAAAATTTACAGAACTATGTCAAACGATCCATATTTGTAGTGCGTTTTTTTTTTTTTTTTTTTATCATTTTTGACAAGCATCGAACAATTACCTTGTAGCCTGTTATTATTCCATTTCTGACACGTGGTGCTTTCCATGAAAATTCTAGAGACGTTTGCGATCTGCTTGTAGCGGTGAAGTTAGAAGGTGGTCCTGGCTCTGTTCAAACAAAAAAGCACGTATTATACCATCATCAGAAGAACATTTTGCATAACTCTAAAACAATTTAAATCTGAAGTGAACATTATTTAATCAGTGTAACGTTTTTTCTTCTTTAAATGACTTAGGTACAGAGCTCAGCACTTCATGGTTCATACAAACTTCCTTCAACTGTTATTGTTTCAATGGTCTCACTGTACTCGCCGTAGCCAAGGTTGGTCTTTGCACGAATCTAAATCAAAAAGGAGTAATTAAATTTGTCATTTAAGTGTGTGTCCGGCAAAGTAATTGAGACATTCGAAAAGAAAAACTCAAAGAAGATCAAAGCCACTTTCATAAAGTATTCACAATCAACGTTATCGTTATGGCTAGCATCAATTCAAGGACAACTGGATGTGATCTCAGTGTCATGTTTGATTTGCACAAAAATGAAAATTAATCAAATAATATTATTTAGTCCTAACATGTCTTCGAAAAAGCCGAAGAGATACGGTGAAAACTAACCCTAAACCAGTGCGTCGTGTTGTATTGAAGGTCGCCTATAGACTTCCCCCTAGTGTCAGAGCTCACAATTAATACCTTCCAGTTAGTCACTTCCATCGTATAACCTATATCATATTCAGTTATGATTCCTCCTGGAGGCCATGGAGCTTCCCAGGTCAACTCTATGGAATCTTTACTCCGACTTACAACGGTAGGCGGTGCCATTTTTGGTGGGACTGAACAAATACAGAACCATTTGTTTGTATTTAAGCACGTCATTACTCATTAACTACTACCATCTGTACACTGCCTAAGCAATTAATTATACCTAGCTGTAATACTGAATGTTATATGGGTGTTACATAATGTTAAGTTAGGCCCTATCATTGTTACTGAATGTGCTTTGAACAAACAAGTATCAACACCATCATAACCTATATTTTAGAACATTTTGTAGTACCTACCTCCTTCCGGTGTCCGCCCATTTAACACCAATACTGGTCCCTCAAGATTAAGATTATTCACTGCTGATATGAACTGCTTCTGTCATATCCTAAAATGTCAAGGGAAAAAGGCATAGTATTGCTTTTTTTTCGTTTCTATGTTTGTTGTGAATGCATGTTCTCACTATTATTATACAAACATTCGTCAATTATAGTAAGAATAAGATTGTTGTTATGTTTATACACTCGTAAGGTTATATCTACCTCAGTTAGATATTAAGACTTAAAGTTACAATTTGTTTAGATCCGTATAATATAAAAGCCAGGCAATACTGATAAGTTTGTTTATGAGCGCGACCGACCATAATTTTGAAAAAAAAATTTTCCGCACCTATTTTAATAGAAAAAAAAATGATTTGGCTTTGGCTTGGTATGTGGAAAATTTTACAAATGACCCAAGGAAAATCATAATGTTACTTTTCTGTGCTTTCACTCGCTCACTCTCTGAGGTTGATACCCCTCCTTTTGAAAAAAAAATGTTACTTAGATAGAGTCGCGGCCCGTTAAACATTTTATCATTTTGTCTATAGCCAAACGACGAACATGTGTTTTTAATCTTATCTGTGCAGTGTTCCAAGGTACTTTCAGGGATGGGATAATGTCTGGTTGTGGAATCATAGCAGGAGCTAATTAGAAAAATCAGAAAAAAATACATGTACCATACTATACAAATCAATGTTTATTTTGATTGGCTAAATCTGTGACAAATGAAATTACACACAGTGTGTAAAATTGCATTCAAGTAGTTATCTGTGTTGAACAAAGTAGTTACAGATTTTTATTATGGAATAAATTTTATGGAATAATTAATACTCCATAGAAGCTGTGGTTATCCAAGATTTCATCTAATTATCGGGGTGCCTGAGTGCTTGATAGAAAAGGCGGGAACGTGCGAGATATAAGGAACGTTGGGTATAGATACATGTTTTTTAAATCTTTTAATTATTATTTAGCATGCTACTCCCTGTCTTCAGTAATGTAAACTAAAGAAATTATTAACGTTTGAGGGGACAACATCGCCAAAGGCAGAGCCCCAAAGACAATGCTGCCCACTACATGGCATGTTCTTAAGTGCAGTATTGATGGACTCACTTCATCCAGTTTAATATCCAAACACCACATATTCTAAGCTGAACACCATAAAAGTATAGTTGTATCGAGTTAAGTAACATGTCATCTATTATCTTCCGAGATTTAGAAATAAGGTAAGAATCATTTTTGACATTCTTACCTCCACATGTCATTTTAGCGACACTCGGACTTTGTTGCCCCTCCTGTCCTTCTTCATCCTCGATAGATACAGTGAACTCATACGCTGTGTACTCCAGAAGGTTTTCAATGGTGATGGACGTGATATCCGCAGAATTTTTCCTAACGTCAATGACGTTACCGTCTTTCCAGACTCTGGCAACGTAAGAGCGTACGCTGCCTTCCCCCGGGTATCTCCCCGAAGACCAAATGTCCCAGCCAATGCTAACAGAATGAAGCGTTCTTGAGGTCACTGTAGGTGCCATGTCAAAATACGGCCTTTCTTTAATGGTAAAAAGGTATAAAGATAGTATATATGATGGTTTGTGTAACTTTGCAAAGCATTCCTATTTTACATGTCCCTAATTTTGTGACAAAAGAATATTTACTGGAATTGCGCTTATTATATAGCAGGTAAAAAGGTTTATTTACGCTGGTGGCATCCGTAGCCTTTCCAGTAGGTTTGACACCCTTCAGGACATCTGAAGCCATTGGTTACACTGCAGGTAAAATCTCCTAGGCAGTGGCACGTGTATTCACACAATGGCCCAAATTTCCCAAATGGACACTCTACAATTTCATATTTAGAAAAAAAGACATTGAAAATGCATTACAGTGGAAAATTCCCTTATGAAGAGAATTATTTCTTATGCTTTTAAACAAAGATGGTAGTATGAGTATAAGCGCATATGCTTTTTGCCATCTAGGGGAGACCGGGGCTAGTTGGACCCTGGGGTAAGTTGCCACCCCTCCATCCCCCCCTCCCCCCCCCCCGGTCAATTTATGAAAAAGTAACTACGAGGTAAAATAATTGGCCACATAATCTTGTTAAGTGTCCGTAGCCTACAATGCTAAGGAAGTGTCGGACGTTAAAAAGTTTTAATTAAGCGGTGAGTCCAAATAAACGATTTTTGCACCTAAAAGTAATTTTGATTAAGAGATATACAAATTTATTTTCATAGGCTTTTGATCAAATAAAATATATAGGGTTACCACTTAATATGGAATATTATTTTTTGGCGAGTAAATTTTCTACAAAATATTTAATTTCTCTCTAACTACTTTAAATCCAAAGCTGAGGTGTCAATCCATGTGTAGCCAGGTGTGTTACCTAATTACCACATAACTCTCGAAACAATTGATGCATGCAGTTGCATTTTCTGTGGTCAGAAATGTGAGGGGTGGTCTTTTCGGCAATTTCTGCCCTTGCATAAAAACGCATGGGTTTGGTCAATCTTTGGAGTGTGTTTAGAGAAGCAACAAAGGGATCGCTCTGAAACTTGACAGGTACCTTAGTGAAGATATGGTTCAACAGCTAAGCAACGCAGCTTACTATGAGATTCTTGTTCTCAGAGATAATGACCAGAAACGGACAGCCATTGCCAGGTAATTCAACTGATTTTTAGTTTCTTTTAAAATGAAAATTAATTGTTTGTTTTTATTCATTAAAAACCTGCTTTATACCATTATTTACTTATTCTTAATTAAAACAAAACAAGTTTTTTAATATATATATTACAAATACAGCGTGACGTACAGAAATCTCAATAAATCTGCCTCCATGGCGGGGCAAGCTGGCCCCCCTGACGTCAACTGCGTTTTTTGTCAAATTGTGAGCCATCTGCCACAATGTTTGAAAAATTATGGCGTTGCATACGTAGCTTAGTTCATGGGGCTTACTTTGAAACCGGTTTTGTTACTCTAACTTAGTTGGCTCTACAAGGCCAAAAGTGTCTAACTGGGCCAACTAGCCCCGGTCTACCCTAACCTTCCCCAGTTACTCCGCACGCTCCGAGGTATGAAAAAATAATACTATTTAGTTTTTGGTACTTTACCTATTTGACACACGTTCTGCCGATTGCTCCAACCGTCCGCACAACCAGATGTACAAGCACCTGTACGCCTCTCACACACCTCTGCTGTATCCTTACAGTTACATTTATATCTACATTCTGGACCAAACGTCTTACTACTACCACAATCTGAAAATGTGTGCATCACGTGAGTATGAGCAAAAAATTGTCTCACGGGACCTTTGCTTTGTAAAAGATTATACAAAAAAAGCTTCCGTCACTTCTAACTAGTAAAATAAGGCACACAAAAGCACGTTATGCCATTTTGTCGACAGATTACTAAGGTATTTTATTTCAAAATTTGTATGAATATAACAATAAATATTTAACTTATATTATAAACCAGTGCGTACCATGTTAAATATCAGATAAATATAAGGAGTTAAGGGCGTTTGCATACCTTGGTATTTGTAGCCTTTTACCATCACCTCACACAGAGTCAAAGGTTCTGGTGTGGTGTTGTTCAGACTAACCCTTACAAACTGCCCTACTAAAGGTGCAGGGTTGCAGGGCAGTTCAGCAGAGCTGTCGCCAGGCACCTGTTCCTCTCGTCTGGCACAATGGTAGACCGAGTTGTTTGGCAGTGAAACTTTGACTTCGATATTCTTCAGGCGCCGACCAGCTACCAGACAACCACAAAGCAATTAACGTACATTATTATGATAACAATGAGGCTTTTAAGGAAATAAAATTGTATAAGTTGTGTTCATCTTGCACAACAATTTCAATATCATTCTTAAACAAAAATCTTTAAGTATGAAGAATATTTCTTACAACTGGTCTGGGTGATTGTGTATGCTTATTCACTTTCCTCTTTTTAAATCATATCCCAAAAGTACAATGAAATTTATTTTTAATTTCAATGAATACTCTTTAAAATCTTATTTTGATAAAGTTCCAAAAAATATTTGAACCTTTTTTGAGTCCAAACAATTAATAAGAAAATGAGACTGAAGCAAATGTTTTTGATGCCCTTGAAAGTGTTTTAAAACAATTGTAGAATGTTTTTATTCTAGTTGGGAGTATTCCAAGATGCTAACATAAGATGTGATACAAGCTGCGTGAAAAATCATTGAAAGCATAAAACAAAGAAAAAAAACATTACCTTTTTCCCTGTTCACTAAGGTCACCGAGTAGATGTAATACATGTTACCGAGATCAACTTCCCACCATGGAAAAAGTTCAACATTCTCTTCAGTATGCGTGCAACTGCCGTCGAAAAAACGCGTATTCGTATTACCATCTACGGCAAGTCTAGCGAGACTTCCAGAAGAATAATTACTAGACTGGCTTGCTGTCTTCCCAAGAGCTATGTTAACTGAAATATAAAACAAGTTGTAAAACGCATTGTCAATTCAAGCAGTGATGGCTACCTCCTATAATCTGTGATTTTGTGATTAAAAGGGAACAAAACACTAAAAATATTTCAATCAGCCACATATCATACTGCTATACTGCCAATGGTTACCATTTCTTTTATCACAAATTCAGTGAATTAAAGTACATTTACTGAATATAAACTAGAAAGAAATGAAGTAAGGTATTGCGTCAATTAGTGCCCATATTAATTGTTTTATAAGGAAAGAGTGGAAATGCCACCGTCATATACGAACCTCTAGGTGATTGGTGAAGTCCACAATTAAAAAGGTAATTTTCCATGAAGTTGGCAACACTTCCAAATGTCCAATATTAGAGAGAAGTTTATGTTTCATGGGAACAAAAGCAATAAAAAGGCCGCGTTTATCATATAAAATATAAAAAAATTGTATCAAATACAGTACCATACAGATACAACTTACATGGGTATGTATAACCTCGAACAATAACTTCACACAACACCAAAGACTGTGGCCCTGATCTGGAGATCTTGATATAGCGACCAAGGGTTGGGGGATCCACTGTCTGTTCGAAAGCACAAACGTTTGGTAATAGGATGTTCCCGCGGTTATATGTATCATTACCAACATACATTCTGATAGACGCATGTGCTGGACCTTAATAGAAAAAATAATACTTGTGTCTGTACACAAAAATGTGTGAAAATGGACATCTTACCATGGCAGGAGATACTGTACGTCTGCATGACTTTACCAAATAGATATTCATATACCAATATTACAAGAATTAAAAACACGACGTAAAAGTATTTATTACTACCATAGCGATTCCTAGCACTTACATTTATCCTCTACGGTAGTGGTAAATACTTTTATGGTGTGTTGGTTAATTAGTGGCTTATGTAGTTAATATGGGTGTTAGTGCTAGAAGATCTCCGGGTAGTGTTAGTAAACGCCTAATCCGATTATAAGGCCTGAGAACTTATTATCATACTACATACAGTTGTTTGGCATGATAACCACCACGGAGCGAATAACGTAGAGACCGCCAAGATCGACCAGCCACCAGGGGTCGGTTTCCCAGTACGTTCTCGAACACAGAGAGGCATCGGTACTGTTGTTTCCGTCTACAGCTAATGACGACTGGTAGCTAACTGGGTGACTACTTGATTGTGTTGTTGGTTTTCCAAGGGCTAGGTTGAATTTCTCTGAAAAATAATTAGCTTAGAAAATATTGAATAAGTTTTTTTTTTGTTCATGTGCGATGAAGACAAACGTTTGATAGTGTTATTTCATAATACAACTTATTTATCTGCGTATAAATACAGTTTATTGTCCGTGTCGAGAGAATTGAGGCTACTTTTAGGCTCCATTCACAGCCAAAGTTGATCTGGGGGCTAACAGATCCGCGGATGAAATATCACCGACCCACATGAAAGCTTACCGCGTTATTCCCGCGGGAAATCTATTCTGTGTCTGTTAGGGGATGATGCTACAAGCTTTCAAGTGGGTAGGCTATATTTGATCCACGAATCAGTTAGTCCGCCAATCAACTTGTAATAACCAGGATATCAAGTTGTCAATCTCTCATAACGTCGCAAAACAGATAGTTATACCGCACGATGGTCTCCGTTACGCATTACATCTAAAATATTTACATCAGTGAACTCAAATACAGTAGTTGACTACTAGGCTTCACAACCTTGAAGTTAAGATCCCTTCTTTTATCACAGAGTCTAAGTACAGAAATGTGCACAGCTAGTGAATAGTCAGAAAATTTGCTACGAATATCTAGTCAAAATAATTCTAACTGTGACATGGTAGTTGGTAAATTTCAATCCGTGGGCTACATTCTTAATCATTCAGAAATGCATCGATTTATACTAAAAACATAAAGAAAAAAGGTACACCATACCGTCCATACACCCTATCCCCCAGGGGTTGTCAACACAATGTCCGGGACAGTTTGGAGACAGCGTCTTCTGACAAATTTGTCCATCCTTACAGAAACATCCGCTGTCAGGGTGACATACCCAGCCGAAGTATCCGTCAGTGTAATGACAGCTTTGGCTCTGATGTACTGCAACATAACATTTCATTGATAATATGCTTTATTTGTTATAATAAATATATATTGTATATCTCGTATAGACACCCGATGCAAGCTTATTTCTGGTAGAATGAAATTTCAAAAGCTCTTGATATTTCCGTTACACCGATGATACGATTTAATTGCACTACTCAAGACTTTTACAGAAGTTATATTTTCATCTTTAAACTGCATTTAATACGAATGAGTGGTGTGAAAAAATGCCATAGATCTTGAGCTACTGTGAACAAAACGTACTTCAGTTGACATTACCGTTTACATATCCATATCATGCTGTGTTTTGAAAGGTCGTCAGTCATTATTGGAACAGTGCTTTGATGATTTATCTACACTGGGCAACACTGTGCGATACTTAAAAAAATTATCGGCATTGTGGGTTATTCATATTCATACATATTAAGAGCGCGTCCATGAGAAAGCCAGACAGATCGGTCAGAAGGCGGCAAGGTGGGGGTCAGCAGATTTTAATAATTTTTGGTGTGGTAAACCATCAACATAAAAGATATTGTGAGCCACTGGCTTTCCTATTAGTTTTAGAGATATGGGGGCAGCTCTTTTATTGGCAATTTTGCCAAAATATAGCATTTTTTAGCTCTTGAAAAGTTATAATTTTTAATATTCTTTTAAAAAATCATGTACATTATAAGGAATTATTTAGGTTGGCCACATAATAGGTTACGGAAAGACCTTTAATATCCAGTACAGATTTTTTGAAAAGGCACTGTCATGACTACACAAGGTTGATTCTAATAAGGCATGTTTTCCGTATGCTTGACCCCCTCCCCTTCTTTAAATGCACACAGCTTCTTTTTTGCAGGTTGTATCCATATAATTTTGGTATGTGCTGATAGAAAAGGGTTGAAAAATAAATTTTGTAAAATAAATTCTGTGTTAAACCTTGTAAAATAAGAACTATAACAATTTTAAAAAGGGCCTAAAAACGAATATTTTTATACTACTTAAATGCTTAACTGTTTCTTCAACTAAATTAATAAGTCAAAACCATGTATAGGTTTGTGAAAAGCCCTTAAAATAATTATGTTTGCCTTGCAGACGAACTTATGAAGCTTAAATACATTTTTTAAATTTGTTTATGCTATAGAAACTAAATGTAAAATAACGGTGCTAACTCTGTAACCTATTTTCAACATGGCGGGTACTAGGATTATCACCAGGCGGTNTTGCAAAATAAATTTTGTGAAATAAAATCTATGTTAAACCTTGTAAAATTAGAACTATAACAATTTTAAAAAGGACCTAAAAACGAATATTTTTATACTACTGAAATGCTAATCTGTTTCTTCAACTAAATTAATAAGTCAAAACCATGTATAGGTTTGTGAAAAGCCCTTAAAACAATCATGTTTGCCCTGCAGACAAACTTATGAAGCAAAAAATACATTTTTAAAATTTGTTTATGTTGTAGAAACTAAATGTAAAATAACAATACTAACTCTGTGACCTATTTTCAACATGGCGGGTACTAGGATTATCACCGGAGCAACTGTTGAGCAAAGCACATCGTCTTTACAGTGTTAAAACATAATGTTTTCTTAATTTTATGAAGAACACGCACTAGAGATGCTTAGGTACATCTCAGAAGGATTGGTGTGTACCAGAGTATCACGAGAAATGACCATAGCAGCTGGTCGTCCTTAGAATGTGCATTTTTTTTTTTTTTTTGTTGAACCACTTCAGACTGTTGTCAGGCTTGGGTTCCTCAATATATCCAGCTCATCGATTTAGCTCTGGATGTTTGTTGTAAGGTAAGTGATCATATATATATATATATATATATATATATATATATATATATAAACATATATAAACAGACAAAGTCGGTTCTGTCACTATTTCAGGTACTGTCTTCTATGTATATAGTAATAACCTACCCTGTTGTTAGGTATGGCCGCTTTTTCTTTGTGTTGACCAGTGGTGGCATAAATATACTAGAATCAGATACACTAATAAGTTTGAATATTTTTAAGTAATATAAAGAATATTAAGCAGAATTAAAAGATGTTCTGGTATATTTCAATTCATAGAATTCTACTTGATTTCTATTTCATGGTAAATATGTCTGCTGAAAAGAATTAACTGTGTATCTAATTTATGAAGTATATTTGTGCATTAAATTCTAGGGCTTTGCTACGTGTGTTATCATAACACAAACAGTTAAGAGACAGCTTGTAGACAGCTTCATTAGAAATTTCTTACCCAGAATCAAAGGTATGTAACACACATTCAGTTTCAAGTTTTGGCATTTTAGGGGATGTTACTTGTGCCAGTTTTTTTATATTTTAGTTTCATATATGTAGATTTATGTGTGTTAACAATAAAGTTGAGTTAACCACTTAGCTTTATGTGACTTTGTAACACACTGTGCTTCAATTTTCAAGACTTACACAGAACACTTGTACAACTTAAAGTACTTTAGTAAAATCAGGAAGACTTTGCAGTCCATTATGTTGTTCATGTTGCTTTGCAAGGGGGTGTGCCAGATTACAATGCCTGAGCCTGAGTGTGATACTCCGCTGAGATAGATTGATCCTGCTACAGTAGTTTCTATTCTGAACACAGTAAGCCTCTGTTGTTGTAAAATTTTTATTGATGTTATGTTTATTTTTCAGATTTTACATCCTTGGCCTGGATGTGAACCTTGAAAAGTCACCTGAAATTGCATAGGCAAATTCATCAGATTCAGATGTGAGCACCAACTCTGTCTTTCTATCATGAAATTCTGGTAGCTACATCATGCATATTTGATTTCATTTTCAATCATTGTTTTTACTTATGCAATATGTTTGATCAGTATATTATTTAGTCATTGTTTTTATACAGCAATTAACATAAGTTTAAAATATGTTTAATACATTTTCTTTTGACAGCCTGTCCTGCCATCTTCAGGTAGACGCAGTAGTGGATATCCTGGCGAAACCTTTATTGGACTTAGAGCCACCTTGGGACAATCCCCCATAACAAATGTGCATCTAGGCTTGGCAATCTCACTCAGTTTTGTAGGAAAGGAGGATTGGCACCATTGGATTGACAAATATTGACAATTGACAGTTCAGTCACACTAAACTATAGTGGCATGTTGCTTCAAGTTACCACACTTATTCTAAGATTGCTGAATTATCATTACTGTCTAAGGAGACCCTAGATCTCTCAACCAGAAGAAGAAACTTGGAGATCAATCAGTTTTAAATTAAAATCTCTGGAACACTACCCATCACTGTTGTGTTCTGTATATGGAAAAGATGACCGTGATATTGGAACCCTGGAGATTCATAACTTGATTTCACTCCTGTGAAAAGTAACTGCTTTGTTCTTTTACTGTCCAATTGATAATATGAAAATAAAGTACTCCTCCTGTCATTGTATGTTGCTGACTCTGTTTTAATTTTCTTTATAGAAAAAGAATATAGATATCAAGATATCACATGTATTTACAAAACCTATGAATCATTTGAAAGGAAAAAGAATGGTTGAAAAATGCAATATAAATCATTTCAAGTGGATTAATTAGTGCTGCACTTGAGAAAACTGATAAAATGAGACAGTCATTCCCTTTTACCTTTAGAAAAATCCTTTGTAATTTTTTTTATTTTTCTCTACTGCTCCCTGAAAATAAGGTATATACACAATGCTGATGACATTGGATATGCACAGTAATAACTTATTAAATGGGAGGGGGGGGGGGTGAATAAGTTAACTTGTCACTAATAATTTAAATTTATTCAGAAGTTGTATGGCTCTGTTTGAAAAGAATATTATCTGAGCAATCCTGTATTACAGATCTCAAAATAAAAAACCTGCAAAAATGGGCCTCTTGATTATTTTGAGGAATTACGGTAACTGTATTTTTGGACAGAATTGATGGCAGCCATCTTGTATTTATAAAAATTGGATAGATTTGCCCTTATCAAAGCATTGTTTGAATTTTTGGCTGTGAGTCTTTGATTAAATTTGATTATTGGAAGGTATTATCTCAAAATGTACTGATATCTTGATTTCGGTCGTTTGGTTTTCTGCTAAAATTGCTAAACTAACATGGCGGGTACTAGGATTATCACCGGTTAAAGTTTGAGGCACTTTTTCAATATCTTCTGTTGTGTTTAACACACTTTTTAAAATTTGTATGATGAGACCAATATATGCTCAGGATCCCTATACAATTTTATGGCTGTCAACCCTGCAAAAAGAGAGATATGAATGCTTGAACATTGCTTGGTAGAAAAGCGAGTTTGGGGGGTGGGGTTATAAAAGTGGCTCGTTAGTTTGTGGGTTAAACTGAAATAAAGTAACATATTCTCAATGGCAAATGGCTGGTTTAAATAGGTAAATTATCAATTTATTTTGAAAATTCATCAGTTTTGACATATTTGCTTATGAAGTGGCTTTATTGACCGAATCTGAAAATCAAGCCAAAAATGGCCAAAATATTTAATATTATATTATAATTATATTCAATGATTTCTTTTGGGATTGTTGCCTTCAATGTGAATATCTCCTATATATGCAACAATATTATGAATTTGGTTGAAATCTGTTGACCCCCACCTTGCCACCCTCTGACTGGTCTTATCATGGACACACACTTAACACTGTTGTATTGATATTTTTCCCATGTCATCAATTTTCTTAGTTGATAGTATAAAAATGGCAGTAACCTGTTCATTTTGTTTTGTGTTCAAAAAATTGTTAAAAATGAAAAAAAAAAAAAAAAAACATTTCAGAACAGTGCTGTCTTGTTTACATTTTGGCATTTTCAAGTTGTGACTTTGAAGTTCCATGGGCCTGAGGACCTTTGCTAGTCACATATTCTGAATATCCATGATACTAATATTTTATTATTAAAAATTGATGGTCATTATGCTGTTAAACATTATGTAATATTGCATCAAAATTTGAAAAAAACCTATTTTGGGCACTGCTGTCATAATGACCATTTAAGAAAAACCATGTCACTTACTGTTCTCAAACAATACAGTAAATATGTACAGATGTGTCTGTACATATTGCCATCACCTGCGTCTGTCGTCGCCGTCACTGTCCCTGTCGCCG
>NW_019774169.1:0-11410 GCF_001039355.2 Lingula anatina
TATAAAGACTTAAATGGATATATGCAATTATTCATAGTCTGCTGCAAGACTTAGAATCTCTATACATCATTTTGTGCTGTAAATGGGATAGGAGGACAAATATTAGTTATGAATCAATTGTATAGAGTTACAAATATTGTAGCTTGAATGGAAAACTTATCAAATTCTAAAAGTAAAGAATGTCTTGAAAACGGGTGGCATGATCCGATCTACCGGTGAATTCATGTTCCTTTGGTTCCACATCTGGTAGTTGAGTAGGCCTGATATAGTGCACATCAGAAAACTAAATTTGAGAGCTAACACATTAAACTTTGTGCTATGCTTTGCTTTGCTTTGTGACATATCCCACAATGAGTAGGCTGGATAATAGTTCTGCCCAAAAATTAAACACCACATTCTGACATCTCATAACCATATTTTATGTAATTCAGAATTAATCAGTATTGTAACTTGTAAGACACTTGTTAGGCCCTTTCTGTGAACCAGTTTGAGGGATTAAAGGGATAACAACTCTTAGTATGAGATACATATTTTATAATAAATACACTGTAACAACTCACAGAAATATAATCAAATCTATTTTACCACCAAAATGGTGGTTATCTCAATTATTCTGGAAACTGTGATGACACAAGACCATGTGACCTCCACTAATGTCTACTTTTAACAGTAAATCCATTAAAAGTAAATAAATAAATAAATAACCAAGGACTAACTTTGAATGTTGGATAGATTCATTAACCATTGGTAAGTCTGGATAAATTTACCACAGGAAAATCCTTTTTTCCAAAATAACCATGCAGTATTTCCCACTTTAACCTGACTACCAGTGTACTAGTATCGAAATTGAGGGTCTGTGTAACAGAAAGTCCATCCTCATTTTAGTTATAAATTATAATGGTTAGGGTTAGCTTTACCTAAGTGGGTCAAAATATAGGGACAGTCGGGCTGACGTCACGCGCCTTAGCAACCGGCATCTGGGGTAAAACAAATCGGGCAACATGGCGGATCGCATTGACTTCTATGTAAAAGTTGGCAGACTTTGTCCGAAGATATCATACTTCACAGTGCCTGACCACTTGTATCAGTAAGGATGAGTTATTTACCTGGTCGATTTCTTTCACAGGCCTTTGTAATAAGCCGCTGCACACCTGGTTAAGAGATAAAATCGGCCTTAACATAACTGCCGATCGTTATCTGTGATCGGGAAGTTTACAGCAGAAGATTTTGCAAAGGCAGTGCTTGACCTTTTGTGTCTGGCAGGTTGAATCATTTACCTGGACTATTGAGTTGGCAGGCCTTTGTAATAAGCTACTGTTTAACTTGTTACGGGATAAAATTGATCTCAACTGCATACGCAAATGCCCACCCTTAGTATATACATGTACATAAGTTGGTGATATAGGAATGGCTTCTTAGAACGTGGATCGTGAGAAAGGCCTGGAAAATGTGCAACACTGAGAAGTTATTAGAATAAGATTTCTACAAATTGTGATTAAATCACCTGCTGCTGCTATAGCCAGGGGAACGGGATAGGGGCAATGTCATCGGTCCCATGGCCTCTTTGGTCCGTATACAGTTCATGTATATTAACACAAGCCTGGAAGGACAGCATAAACAGTTGCTTGCTAACGTTTTTGAAGAGAAGACACGTGGTGTTACCTGTATTAATATTTGCAGCTATATGCGAAAATTGGCGAAATATCTTGGAAGACAGAATTAAAATTAAATTGAATTGCAAACACGGTAATAAAGCTGTATGTAAGGTCGCTTTATTTATGGCAACTTTTTTTATATTTTACTTGATAACTTAAAGATTTAGACATTAACTGACAGGTTTGTCAATATTTTGACGTATGTATTTTTTCTTATCTTTATAACGCCCTCAATTAACTTACAACAAAAAAGTCCGACGTTATAGTCCATTAATTTTAACTAAAAGAATTGATATACCGTCACACACGCCAACACAAGATGTAATCTCGATTTCTTGTAAATACTACTTATTAATTCATGTAACAAATGACAAACATAAATACCAAACAAGGTACAATGTTTTTCTCCTTATCTATGATAAAATGAACTATAGGCCTACACACATACACAATTAAATCTCGTAGTGCATGTATAGCTATGACCAAATTTTGTTTCGATCAACAATCCCGTCTATAGTCACGTTTGCACGACCTATAACCTGCAACAGTCGTTTACTTTGCCGTTGATTTTTGAAATTTAACAAATCCTATGGGTTGGTAGTGTCACCTGGTGCACAGCAAGCTTCCACCATTTCACTTTTGTACGCGTGCCTGAGAGTTAAACGGTATACCGGTTCAATTCATTAAGCTTGGAAATCTACCCGTCATATGTGTCAGCAATATGCAATGTCAACAGTTATAAGTACAATTGAGACCTTCCTTGATATTATCAGTTGCTTCCACGTGGTTTTCTTTTCAAAGAGATGTGAATAATATGCTCATCCAGGTAAGCAAATGAGTCTTTGCAATATAGCACTGTAAGATTCCCGATCACAGATAACGATCGGCAGTTAAGGCCGATTTTATCTCTTAACCAGGTGTGCAGCGGCTAATTACAAAAGCCTGTAAAGGAAATCAACCAGGTAAATAACTCAACTTCACTGACACAAGTGGTCAGGCACTGTGAAGTATATCTTCGGACAAAGTCTGCCAACTTTTTCATAGAAGTCAATGCGATCCGCCATGTTGCCCGATTTGTTTTACCCCAGATGCCGGTTGCTAAGGTAAAGTGCCCGGATGACCGACTGTCCCTATAGGGAGATCCTTACCTTACAAATGAATGGGAAACGGACACTCAAACATGAGGGACTCCGGAATTAGCATTACGTAAGAAAGTCAACCAAAAAAACTCCCCAGCTCTCCACACGGGGTTGGGAAAGGGAGCAAATCACCGTAGCGTACTAACATGTTAGCACCAGTCTTATTAATGCGAAACAGAAAACGGAAACATTTGGGATCGATTCAGAAAGAGAAAGTACAGTGATATATCATATCCATCACCCCACCGCTTGACGATGTGTGACAGTGTCACTGTGTGTATGGCACTTTCTTTCTCACAAAATATCTGATTACCTGTAGCAAGGACAAGGACATCGATTAACATTTGGATCCAACTGCCCATTTTCCTTTTTCGGAGACAGTAAAGAAAACACATCAGAAACTTCCTACTCGCTAGTGAGCATCCTGTACGACCTAACGATACCTGCGCATGTGCGAATGGAGCTTACCGCCAGAGCCTCCTTTTACAAGACAAGCTGAATTTCGTACAGCATGTCAGATGTTGACACACAAGATTTTACTTGTGAGAAAGAAGGGGGTGAAGGAAATTGTGGTTTGCTTGCTTGCCAGCGAGTCCTTAATGGTGTTTGTTTAAATTTTGGCAAATAACATGTTTCTAACATTATAATATTACAGAGAATAATAAAACAAGCTTCTACAATTAATTGTACCACCAGCGTTAGCGCTGGCGGTACACATGGTTTTAGTCCCGTCCGGATCGTTCGAGAGGACGCAGACTCGCTTTTAGGAGAAACCGGCAATCCAGGTCAGAAAATGGCGGAAACGGCAAATCAGGACACAGGCAAATCAGGACAGTAATAGATAGCGCAGCAGTAGAACATCAACAATACTAGAATTAGCAAGGAGAGGGATTTTGCTTTTAATTAAATAATACGTGAACCTTTTCTAGAACTTGATTCACTTTAGTATTAAGTATCGTATTATGATACACCCAATATAGGCCCTACCAATTTAATTTGAGCATTATTATATCCAAGATTTTTAAGTTAGGCTACNCAACGTGTGTGTGTGTGTGTGTGTGTGTGTGTGTGTGTGTGTGCGAGAGAGAGAGAGAGAGAGAGAGAGAGCGTGAGCGTGTTCAAAGGTTGTATCTTAGACTATTTCTACCAATGTATGTCGATCATATATGTTTCTCGTGTAAAAATATCTCCTTTGATTGAAAACACGTTAACTTGCCTGCATCAACGATTTTATGTGGTATCATTTTTAACTCTTCCGAGGATTTATACCCGACAAGACCGATGCTTAGGTTAGGCCTAGCATGTGGCACTGGGCTTGAAAATGCATGTATTTGATCTTCTCTTCGTTTATATAGAGTGACATAGTAGATACATTCAAAATGGCCAAATGATCATTCAATGATCAAGAACTTTGAAAGCACACAAATTTCATACCGCTCCGCATGCTACTACATACATCCTACCCTCTACCAGGGCGACAGATTGATTTTCCACAGATATTCACAGATATGTATCTAGATAAATAGACAGTCATTTTGGTCTGAAGTCATTTCAACCAAAAATGTCCACAATAATAATGCGACCCTGGTAGAGGGTACATACATCCTATAAGAAATCCTGTCTGCGAGTAGATCGTCAATATCCTACCTAAACAGAGTCAACTGTGAACAGAACTCCCAGCCTCTGCCCAAGCCTTTTTCACTACCTGAAATATTCTGTGAGTCAAAACGCTTACTGTTGCTGGATTGTTGTCTCCGCCGTTTGCTGCTGCAGTGCTTGAACGGCAGACAAATCTCAATTTATAAGTAACTCAAACAGGTTTTTTGCCAGAAATAATAATTAAGATACCAGTTGCCACTTGCCAGAACAAGCTTGCTGCATCCCTGGTGAAGTTTAATACAAATAGTCTTTACTGTATCCAAAACCTTAGTTGATTAAATGTAACAAATATGTGAAACCATTACATAAAGTGCAGAGGTTTCTCATCAAAAGCAGCACCGTTGAATGCATTCACTAAATAATACAATTACTCGCTGGGATGAACCTCGGGGGAAGGAGCTCTCACCTGCACTGCATTGCCATTCCCCTATACCACATTCCCCCTCAACATTTATGATTTCAGTTCTTTGGGCGAATTTGCCATTTCTTGGATCTAGAAATAGAAGCAGTTTGGACATGAAATATTGTTGTTCTCGCACATTAGAGGAAGTGTAGGCCAACATGTAGCATCCTTGCTTCATTTAATTGTTCTCTTTTCACTTGAAACTGTGTTACATTTGATTGATTTATTATTCACCGGTTGCCCGCACAAGCCTATATATACATGCTTCTCTGATCCCGGTAATGTATTTACTCGGTTCAAAAGCTATTTTATGAGTCCGTTTAAATGTAGCATACCAAGAAACGGAGTTTATACTGTGCCCATGCTGATACAGATCTGTTTTTTCCTTTGTTCAAAAAAGAAAAAAAAAGAGAAAGAAAAAAATCGGCCTTTTTTGTAGAAAAACGGCCCCTCCGTCTTATCTGTTGTAGATATCTCTTTGGTTCGGTAGACTGCCATATTTTCATTAAATATGAGTCGCGTTGATCAGTACTTGTTAACTAAATTTGATAATGATATTTACACGTGTCTAACGCTATGGCATTCACGTTAACCTTCGGAGACTTTCAGCGGCCTGGAACTGGTCATACACCTGGAGATAGCAAGCCAAGGGGGGTCAGCGGTTTCCAAAGACCACCCTTTTTTTTCGCCGGGAAAAGGTCCCCTCTGGATAAAATTTTATCTAGGCACATGAGTCATGGTAAAAAGTCCACTTCTTCAGAAAAAGAACCCGTTTAGAAATTGCTGGCTACAGGTCTGAATGTATTTGGATGTTCAAGAAGAGACTTCACAAGATCTTTGACATTGTTTTTTTTTTCACATATCACAGTTAAGTGTTCGCTTGCCGCTTAGCAGGCAGCATATTACTGATTTATATTTAATGATAAAAGACGTGCGCAAACAAGAATACCATCATGATTGAGGCCCGATAAGATCACTGGTCCGATATATCCAAGATTATCGCCTGTCAGTGGTCAGCTTAACAAGCACTTTTACGTCTAGCATTTCATAATTGCATGGTTTAACTTTTCAGTCACCTCTAGCCTAGCGGATGATTGATCTACATTTTATATTTAGGTTGAGACAGAGTGGTGTCAAGGGAATCATTGCATGACAAACGTTTTTAGGCTTCGTAAAGAATGTGCCTATAATGCATTTATGGGATATCTTTATTTTCCCGTGGCATTTAAAACATCATCTTTCAGTAATGATGACATGAATTTAATGTAAGAAGTGTACAACGTATTCAAGAACAATGCGTGCACCCTCAAAATACTCCAGTTCCTTTCTGTATATATATTTGATCGTCACTATAAAGTTAGAACGGTCTTTAAATTATTTTCAACATATCACCTTTCCAACAACAATTTTTCTGGGCGGCTTGACAATTACACGCAAATCACTTTCATTATGAATTAATTTGATCACGCGTTCATCATGTCATCCTGGTTGGGTGAATTAGAATCTCATTTGACGTTAAGTTGGCGTTTACAGTTAGTTTAACGAAGCAAGAAAACAAGACCCCCGGTGGGAAAATGTGAAAGCTACAGTAATCTAGCTTATAAAGCGCCGTTACATTGTGAAGATCAACATCCCTATCCACTTCACGGACGGACAGAGGCCATGGTAAGAACCCTTGCAACGAACAATGGTATTTCAAAGTAAATGTGTATTCTAATGCTTTTTAATAGATGTCACAAGCTCTATCCCAACGTTGTTATCACGCAAGATACATGTACCTGGGCAACGCGAAGAATGAACGTCAGATCGATCCAGCCAAACTCACCTTGTCTGCTACACCTGTGCTAGTACAACAATTACCTCCGGAGCAGCATCTTGTCGATCCAAGTACTCATTAGAAGTTCGTTAGAGCTCATTTCGATAAACAAGCTACCTGTGGAACTCTATTGAAACTACTGCTCCACAGACTGAATCTTACCTCTCGTTTCTCCTACTATTTAATTCATACACTGCACAAGAATCTTACCGCAGGCTTCGAGTACTCCACGCGCTAAATATAGCGTCTGTGCTATGAACTGCAAGCGTCGGAAACACTTGTGTTCATTTGGGAACACGTAATTAGCTCTGCTCGGCAAAATAACAATTTCAGGCGCACTTAAGTCTGCATTACATCAATTTGTGCTCCCACAGCTCGAACGAAGTACGTTGACTTTATTGCACCTCGGCTAAATTTTGCATAGATTTAAAGAAAGCGCCGAGGCCATTGACGCTGTTGACGTGGGAGATGAGGAGGGCATGGGTAGCGAGGGAGTTCCCGCGTCATGATCTTTTATGATTCCTTTGTGTTAATTACAAGCTTTGGGTACTGTGTTGGAGGTTTATCGCTGTTTCCGCGCGTCATTCTCTCCAAAGACGTAAGATCAACATATACCAAATGTAAAGATATACACATGTACCAAGCGTCTCAATATCAGCGTCGTCTCTGTCGGAGTGTCCTGTATTGAATACTACATATTTATTTAGAACAGATTGGATTGGTTACACAAACGTTTATTTGCCGTTTTGAGGTTACTTGTCTTTTATTCAATAGTGGTTTGAAACAGATAACATCACGCATTTGTGAAACTGATTTAGACAGCCTTATATAATCTGCGATCATTTTCGATCGATGCTGTGGTCCTGGCAGACAGCAAAACTCGTCGTTCCCATAGGATCTATACCCAGACTAGGCTCCCTAGAACATCCTCCCACGCACACCAGATATTATCTTTGTAGCGTGAAATGAACAGCATCCATTATTGACGATTATGGTTCTATATGTATATTGTTTGCTTATTATGCTGGAGAAATCAAATCTGAGATACAGGCGGTTTAATATATTATAATAATACACATTCCACAAAGACATGTAGTGGAGGGAGAAGCGATTGGTGCACAAGTAGTATAAATTATCCCCCCCCCCCCCTCCTTATCCTTATTGATCATACTAAGAATTCTTAGCACATAACACTGTAAATAGTTAGTTTTTCTTTTTTTTTTTTTTAAAGAACGCACTTGTATTTGGAATTTGGCACGGAAAAATCTAAATGAATAAATATAAATCATAACAGGGAATTATATGGGATATAATTCCCTGATCATAATGATACTCATAATGATAATTATAATAACAATAAAACTAAACAACTACACATAAACAATAAAAAAATAAATGAATAAATAAAAAAGTTTCGACAGTAAACACAAAGTGAGTCAAGTTATTTACAAATCTGGTCTGTGCATGAATAATTCTTGAGCATGCTTGGTGCACCAAGTTATAGCTACGCTATCGGAAAGCACCACGTCACGCTCCTCTGATTATTGAAGATATAACATGGAATACCGGATATTTGATTCGTGAATAAAAAATCTCCACCGGCTACCAAAGACGAAGTCATGAAATGCATTCTATGTAAGATCTGAAGGTCCCACAGGCAATTTTAAAAAAACCATTCAGCTTGGAAAGTTCACGTGAAACTGTGTAGTCCTTTTTTATTCGTGTAACCTCATTTCTTCCAGAGGCATATCTGGTTTTTGTACATGTACTCCGTTTTAACGAGGACCGGATTAGCTTGATGAATCCTAGGTTTCAATCACTGAATCTTCTTGGCTGTAATTAGGAGCTGTTATCTCTAACGACACCACTGAGGACAGCCATTTCGTTTAATGTCCTATCATAAACCAGGTTCGCTGGGAATCGCTATATCAAGGTCATTAAGAGTGCATGTGTATTTGTATCTCCGGCGGATTTCTCTCTCTTTTTCTTTGTGTGTGTGTGTGTGTGTGTGTGTGTGTGTGTGAGAGAGAGAGAGAGAGACCATTAAGGGTACGTAAGATACCAATTTCCAGCATGTTCATTCAATGATAATGCCGTTCCCTCTTAATTAGAGTAGTACTTGTGCTTCACATATGTCATTCATACAGTAATACCCATAGATATGTCTCTGGCTATATTTCTGCACTTTTTTTGTACTAGTTGTGGCTATTTCTTTGCACTTGTGTTAATAATAAATAATTAATTATGTCTAAAATCCATCTAAAAAGTTCAGTAGACAGTTTTCTGTAAAAAAAATTTGAATTAAAAAAAAAAAAAACAAAAAAAAACGTCGTCACCCAGCTGGACTCTGGTAGAGAGTAGGCATAATGGTGGACAGCTTTGTTGACTAAATAAGGCCGACCGATATTTGACCCTCGTACTAGTTAGTACACTGTTCTGAATGCGGCCTAATTAGACTCTAGTCCTCGGATCAACTTGTTCTGAATGCGACCTAAGAAAGCCCCCCCCCCCCCCTCCATATATCACACCAAGCCAGATGGCCATATTTTTCCGTGGATCTGTTAGCTCACATTCAGAACAGTGGACTAACTAGTCCAAGGGTCAAATATGGCGACCCACTGAAAAGCTTGCCGTCTAATCCACTAATAGACACTGAATAGATTCCCTGCGGGGAAGTAGGCCTATTCAAATGGATCGGCCATATTTAACCCTCGAACTAGTTGGTACACTGTTCTGAATGCGGCCTAATTAAGAGAGACCCCCCCCCCCCATATATATCACAACAATCCATATAGACAGAGTAGGCCTAAATCCATGTAGGCATATAGATATCAACAGCTAAACCAGGAGTGATGAAAACATTGTTTCGATTACTCCACATATCCTAAGGACAAAGTAAAAACACAGCGCAAGTTGATTACACAGAGACACAATTGGATTTGATGAGACGACGTCAAAGTTACTCAAAAGTAATCACGTTCTGATACAGAATGCAAACCGTATTGTAACTAGTAGACTATAGGGTGGATTTTACTTAGAACACAATTGGTCCGTGAATTCGTCCGGTTTGCAATTTGTACTGGGGAGGAGGCTAAACTCGAGAGACAATTCTGGATTTGACATTACATGTACATCTCGGTTACCATAAATATTGTGATATTTCGCCTTCCCACGTGATGCACCCTGAGCTTGAGAGATAACTCCACATTTTAGCATACCCTCTGCCGTTTCATTTCGGTGACGTGGGATTGTAAAAGGTGAACAACTAAAACAAGTGCAGCGTGAAATATTTTGTTACTAGTCATTAATTTTCCCAGATTCTCAAGGGTTTGGAAAAATTTACTGCTCACACATGTTATAATGCAACAATAATGCAACTATGCTTAACAACTGAAGTTAATAATATAATGTCAGCAGATGTCAAATAACGACAACGCAACAATGTTATAATGCAGTTAAAATGAATGTTCTTAAAAGTTGGTTTGCCTATATATCTTTGCTCGGTCATCAAGTGTTGCTGCGCGAACAACTCAGGGTGACACCCGCTCTCGCCACGCTCGGTCATCAAGTGTTCTTGCTTGAGCAACTCAGGGTGACTCCTGGTCTCTCCACGCTCGGTCATCAAGTGTTCCTGCACGAGCAACTCAGGGTGACTCCCGGTCTCGCCACCAACATCACAGTTTAGTTATTGAACCGAGCAAGTAATTTCTTTCTGGCTTTGCAACTACAAATACAAACTTGTGGAATTTTATATTATAGTTTCATTTATAAAAATAATAATGATTATTATTATTTATTGGGCACGGAAATGTTTTTTACATTCAACCCCCCCCCCCTCTCTCTCTCTCTCAGCACACAGGTGGTCACCAGACATACGGTCGCCACTCAGTGCGCCTAGCACACTTATTACGTTAGACAGGGTATTACTGGCCAATCACGGCTTAACTTCCTTAACACAACGTGACCACTGCACGCGACAAAGTCAGACCCTTTCAGGCAAGCGGATCGCAGGGACGCAGCTATTAGACTACAAGAATACTTTCGTATCAAAAGAATCGTAAGACCGCACAAGGTAAGAAACTTTATATTAACCTATCGCCTCCCTCCCCTCCGCGACAGCGTCGTTATTTACCACACCTTCAATAACTGCTTTCTTCGCTTGAGTATCCTATTTGGCGTCCCCATTGAAGCCTAGGTCCCAACCGAACGTACGGGCTGCTACGTGTGGTCTACGGCCAAAAGAAAATGGGGAAAACGTGGGAGTTCGTGTGTGAGGAGCACGTCCATCGTGCGACTTTAAGTAGGACGCAAACAGCACGTAAAAACTTTTCTACATGATCAACACCAATTACTTGATTCCTTCCCTGCGATCTAGTTACGTTCTAGCCGGAAACTATAACCCGTGCGTCCAAAACGTAGTTAGGACCTAAGCTTTAAGGGCGTCTTTTTCCTCCCCCCTCAATAATAGCTAACTTCGCTCAAGTATCTAACTTGGTATTTCTCAATCTATGGCGCCGCTCGGTCATTCGAGTGTACTTGCACTCAATGTGACTCCCGCTTTCGCCAAAGTCTTTAGGACCGATTAGGCCTACAAGTAATCGAAAACAAAAAAGTGATTTGAGAGCTTATATTTAATTATTAATTGATCCATATGTTAATTTATTGTCATGGTATATAGGTCATGCACATCTATACAATTTAGGACAGAAGTTAGAGATATTTTGGGTCCTAAATAATA
>NW_019774169.1:20654-155004 GCF_001039355.2 Lingula anatina
AAAAAAAAAATCATTATTGTTAGAAAGTTACTTCTGATGATTATTATGTTGTATGTTATGGTTTGTGAAGAAAATTGTCCTCTTAAAAATTAATGGACCATGCTATTTTGTTATTCAGGCTAAGATGCTAGAAGAAATGGATGCAGAGTTTGGTATTGGTAACCTTGTGGAAGAGGAGTTTGCACCTCTCATGAACAAGGGAAAGGTAATTTTCATGATTATGAAGTTTTCATAGATTAGTTTATTAAAAGTCTGAAAAAAACATAATTTGCAGAGCAATATTGCAGAATATTTTAGCACCATCAGTAATGAATTCATTGCATGTTTCATCTTTACTGAAATGAAAATGCTCAAGTAAATAAAATGTCATATTAAATCACTGATAACTTATATTTTGCATTATTGTCATTTAACATAATATCTTGTACCTCAGGAATACACATCCAGGGATCTCAAAGGTATCAAGGTTGAACATGGAATGGGTTCATTCAAAGAAGGAAAAGCTGTTATTTTAACATTAAAAGACAAAGGTAAGTCCATATTATTTGAGGTAGTGGACCAGGTTTCAAAAATATATTTATATTGCAGGTTTCTTTATCAATTTTTAAATCTACACTGAAATCTGATCTCAGAATGTTCATAGTACTTTTTTTGTATTTTTCTTAGCAGTTATAAATGGTTTAGAGGCTGTTTTTTTCATGGACACTTAAACATAAGATCCATGTGTTTGGTAATTGTGAATAAAGTGATCTCTGTTCTTATTAAATAGGCATACTTGATGAAGATGACGAAGGTGATACTCTTGTGAACGTGAATATTGTTGATGATGAAAGGTCAAAAAAGAATGTAGAAAATAAGAAGAAGAAACCTGATTATAAGCCTTGGGATGAGCCAGAGTATGATGAATATGGCATGGTAAGAAAATATCACCAAAGAGAAATTTATGCTTATAGAAAGAGTAAATAAGGAAAGGGAAAGGAAAAATAGAGACAAATAAACAGGAGAGACAAATAGATGGGTTCTTAACAGTATCTGTACAGTAGGTGCATTTAAGTGTTGGAAGCTGATCATATAACTGTGTTAGAAGCTCATCATATAAGAAAATTATCATGTGCTCTCTCACACACCCTCACACAACGTACACTGATACTAAACGTGCTAAAAGTATTATTAAAATTTATCCAAAAGATATGAGCAAGAAAAAAAGTTAACTTATCAACTATTATACAGTACTTTCAGAATCATACATATATAACATATAATACAGTACACAATATTACAAAAAAAATGGGGTGAAAGAGGAAAGAAAATTATTGAGTACTAATGTATTTGACAAAATGTCACAGTACAGTTATTAGAGAGTTTCCGGTGCAGTTGGGATACGACGGCTAGATTGTTACGTATGTGCTAATGTATCCAGTAACGCGCTTCTCTCTTCGCGTTCCGGTAATGTCCCGGAATGCTGGCGCTCATTCCAATATAATAATAACAATATACGGCCCCGCAGCCATCTATTTCCAAGGGGGGAAGGGATTCTTTTTTTATGAAAAAGGAGACAAATATTACCCAAAAGTGCAATTTTTCCCGACAAAAATGGCGGTTCGGAAGAACTCCACGATCAACCCCCGACTACGTGCCTGATAAACCAAAACTAGCGGCTCCTCTCTGTTAAAAAGTCGAAATTTGCATGAACGTACACTTGAACTATTGTAAAAAAGTATATAAGTCATATAAATTAGCAAGCATAACCTTTAATAACTATTTTCAATAATCTTCCGCACTGGCTAGATAGGAGCGCTTGTATTCCGCAGACTAGATGGGATGACGGTATATGAATGTGGTGAACGTCACAAGTGCGCACAAACCGATGACGTATTAATCTAGCCGGCGTATCTCACAGGCAACGGAAACTCTCTATTGTTGCAGTAGGTGCATTTTGATTAACCCTTGTGTACACTATTATTTCAGAGTGGGCGTAGTTATTCTTTGACATTTCCTTTTTTTTTTCAACTTCCAGTTGAAGACTTCCAATATATTAGATAAATATGATGAAGAAATTGATGGAGAAAAGAGGGATGCTTTCACACTTGGTAAGTAAATAAAAATCAAGAAAAGACGCAAAGATTTATTTGAAAAGGGAAGTATGCCCAAAATCTATTTAGGAATGTATGAAAATATATCATGTCAATAGTGATGAGTATTACCATTTCTTTTGATTTTGCCAAAATGTTTCTCATCTATAAAAATAAACAATAGTTTAAAATCCAAAATTTTAAAGTATGAATACTTATGATTACTTTTTCTTTGAGGCTCTGGTGGAAAATATGATGGAGAGCATGAGAAGAACATGGAAAAAATTAGAGCACAGCTTCGTCAGCAAGGGGTAGGTATAACTGCACAGGTGTAAATGTTTTCAAGTAAAGTACATATTCCAAGCATAACAAGCATACAAAAAATTTAACAAACTCGTCAAATTTTATTTGTGATATCAGTTTGACAATTGGATTGATTGCTTTGCTGCACAAAAGAGTAAATTGTTGTTATTGATGTTCTTTTCAGCAATCTCTTTCTCTAGCTGCTCCAAATATAGCAAGTGAATATTATACTCAGGAAGAAATGGTAAGTCTTCATTTGCATGTACATATACAATTTTGAGGATACGTGGATGTCAGTTGTAAATTGATATTTATTTTGCAGTTTGTATAAGCTATTGTTCAAAAGTAAGACTGGCTCTTATCTGTCCATTTTCGTTTTCAAGGATGCAAAGTTCAAAAAGGTTAAGAAAAAGGTCAGAAAGATCCGAAAGAAGATGGTTAAAGCTGATGACCTGTTGCCACTTGAAGATGAAGTTCCACGATCAAGGAACAAAAGGTTTGGGCCATTTTAACTTACAATACTGATATTTTGTAAAGAGCCACGCATGGAGAGAGAGATCTTGTTCCTGTATATATTATATATATCTATCAGAAAATGACAGACTGGATGTAATTAATTATATTTTTACTCAAATGGACACTCTGTTGTTTTTGCCAAAAAGGCTCTGTTACTCAATATACATTTAGTAACAGTATATTTGATAATACCATGTAGTTGTTGTAATATTTCAGGGGTACAAATGAGGATAATCAAGAGATAACGCCCCAGGAGTCAGAGTGGGGTGCTGCATTCATGTCAGGGATGGGGCAGGTTCAAAGTACAGAAGACATGGAAGTGGACAAACCAGACTTTGAAGATGGTGAGAGTTTTGTTCATGTTCACGCGGAGCTGCCATTGGTAGGACAGACATTTGTAGTGAAATTATTTGAAAGATTGAAAAATTGAAAAGACCAAGGTAAATGTGTCACGTCAATCACAAAGTTAAGATGTGAGGTTGTTGGCTGTGGATGAGTGTAGATAGCAAGGGAGAAAGAATTTTTAGACTACAAAAGCAAACTTGAAGTAAGGCTAAGTCCAACCAAAGTCACCCCTTGTATCGTTCANCTGCATGTTTACATCTTGTCAAGCACAAGACTGGTGGCTGTGTCCCTTATTTTGTGTATGTGGGGTTCTATACGAATGCGCTTGCTCCAGCTGGTGGTAAAATATTCGGAGGCGGTATCGCCTCTCTGATCCTCTAGTTAATTATATTTTTACTCAAATGGACACTCAGTCTCTGTTGTTTTTGCCAAAAAGGCTCTGTTACTCAATATACATTTAGTAACAGTATATTTGATAATACCATGTAGTTGTTGTAATATTTCAGGGGTACAAATGAGGATAATCAAGAGATAATGCCCCAGGAGTCAGAGTGGGGTGCTGCATTCATGTCAGGGATGGGGCAGGTTCAAAGTACAGAAGACATGGAAGTGGACAAACCAGACTTTGAAGATGGTGAGAGTTTTGTTCATGTTCACGCGGAGCTGCCATTGGTAGCACAGACATTTGTAGTGAAATTATTTGAAAGATTGAAAAATTGAAAAGACCAAGGTAAATGTGTCACGTCAATCACAAAGTTAAGATGTGAGGTTGTTGGCTGTGGGTGAGTGTAGATAGCAAGGGAGAAAGAATTTTTAGACTACAAAAGCAAACTTGAAGTAAGGTTAAGTCCAACCAAAGTCACCCCTTGTATCTTTTATCATATCCTAAAGACCTGTGTGTANCTGGCTACTCTTGCATGTAATATATACTTGTGTGTCATCTGCAAAAATAACAGTGTTCAGACCATGCTTTAGTAATATATCTTCTACAGGTAACATGTATAATGAGAATAGGATCGGACCTAACACAGACCCTTGTGGGACACCGTACTCCAAGTTAACTGGCTGAGATAAAACCGACTCTATTGAAACCCTTTGTGTTCTGTTTTTCAGGTAAGAGGTAAACCAACTAAGTGCAAGTCCATTCACTCTAAAACGATGCTGCAACCTGTGAAGAAGAATATTATGATCTATGGTATCGAAAGCCGCTGAAAGGTCTAGAAGAACTAAAATGACATCTCTTTGTTTATCCAGGGCAAGCATTATGTCGTTGTGGACTCGAAGTAGAGCTGTCTCAGTGCTGTGGCCTTCTCTATAGGCAGACTGGAATTTCCCAAAGAGTTTATTTTCAGATAGATAGCTGCTTAGTTGGGAACATGCCATTTTTTCAAGAAATTTACCTAAAAAGGGTAGATTTGATATTGGTCTATAGTTTTTCAGGACATTTTTACACAGCCCTTACAGCCCTTGGATGTAATTGTGCTTCTATTATCTATGTATAGAACAGCAAAGAGACATTTTTCTTGTTATTGTTCTCTGATTTTTAGATAGCAGAGAAGATTATTGCCCAGCGGGGAGCAGATACAAACAGTGCAGGTGTGGCAGGGTCAATTGTTCTCAACTCCACATCTGAATTCTGCCGCACCCTGGGAGACATCCCTACATATGGCCAGTCTGGCAATAGGGAGGAAGATAAGGATGAACTAGGGGTAAGTTGGGTTAGATTTTGTGCATATGAACTGTTTTCCTAAATGAAATTTTTAAGTTGAATCATTATTAAAAATGATTGTGCTTGAATGTCTAAAACTCAAGACATTTAAATTAATATAGAAAGTTGCTTAAGTCACTTGACAAGTTGAATAGTTGAAGTTTATTCTGGTCAGTTATAGTTATTCCTGCCTATTGAGATAAACACTTATGTATTGGATGTGTAATGTAGTTTCAAAAGAGATAATTGACAACAAACATAAAAAACAAAAATTTTCTCATCTGTTTTTTTGAGATTGGAAGTCCATTCTATGTACAGGGACCATAGGTGTCTTTGTACATTGTATCTCATATTTAATGTCTGTACATATACCAGCTTAGCTGTCCAGTTAGCCCATGGCAATTTTGGATCTTCTTACCAGGAATTTGAGTCTGAATTGTTGGAGCAGAGAAAAAGGAGAGAAGAGGAAGAAGAGGAGAAGACCAACCGCTGGGAAGAAGTTGCCATCGACACGCAGCCTGTTGAGATCAAGGAGGAAGAAAAAGTTGTTCTTGATGATGAGCCCACAGTAGACAAGGGTCTGGCTGCTGCTTTACAACTGTCTGTTAAAAAAGGTAAACACAAGTGTAGGATGATTTGTTCTCTATTTGAACCTGATTATTTTTAAGACACATCAAAGTAAGATATAAAAAAAAGATAAACACAAGTGTAGAATGTATATTTTTTGTAAATCTGATCATTTTGAAGATACAAGAATCTGAGTAATATTTATTTCATGCAAACATTAGCTTTCAAAGTTTTAGCTTTGAAAAAAGGTAACTTTTTTGTTTTAAAGGTGTTTGGTAAGAAAGTTAGTTGCTATAATGTCTGTTTTGTGATTGATTTTAATAATTGTATGTAATTATGTTCAGAACATGCAGCAAAACTTACAAATATTTTACTTAATAATTGTTATATTTTGTATGTACATATTATTTTTAGGCTTCCTTGTACATGAGGTAGCAAAGAAATTGCCCACAAGCAAACTTGTTACAGAAATGGAGGCCCAGAACTATTCCATTGAGGACAAGCGGTTTGAGTAAGTGCAACGCCACATAGGCAAGCTTTGTTTTCCCTTTGAGGCTGTTAAAAGCGTATCTTAGCCAGTGGTACAGATGCTTGATGTTTCTGTCTAAATGGAAAAATTCGCATAGATTTCTTATAGGATGTCCATTTTTGTAAAATACCTTGAAACATGAGATAATTATGAGAAATGAATTTGCATCGCCATGTTGACTGACTGTGCTATTGAAGTAATGATCCATTTTAGTGACATAGATGAGAAGTACAAAAAGCGTGACAGGTTCTACAACAGTGGGATAGTGACAGAGTTTAAAGAGAAGGAAAGTTACAAACCAGATGTTAAAATTGAATATGTTGACGACAAAGGTAGAAATCTGGATTCCAAGGAGGCTTTTAGGCAACTTTCACACAGGTTCCATGGAAAGGGATCAGGAAAAAGAAAGCAAGAAAAAAGGTCGAAGAAGATGGAGGAGGATGAGGTAATTATGTGTATATTACATATAGCTTTCTTGGTAGTGTAGTTAAATTGGAAAGTTATTTACCTCCCCCCCCCCCCCATCCCCCATTTCAGCAGTTTGTTACAAGGTTTTCTGAAATGATTATTTTTGTATGCAAATGGATGTCATCCTTTTGTATCAAATCAAATTTATTTGAGTTAGAAAAAGTGAATTTTATACATTTTTTACATGAAATAAGTAACTATGTTAACCACATTATTAGCTACATTTCCATGAAAAATTAACAACTTTAAGTCTTATTAACTAGCAAAATTATTTATGTATTTCTTCAATCAAGTTTAGAGTTGACCACTCATTTGACAATTTTTTTATAAATATATATTGTAGAATTCATGTGGGCTTCTGCAGGATCTCTGTCATGATTGTTTTTAATGCTGTGGTTTTGGAGATAACAATATAATGGTTTTTGTTTTTCAGTTAATGAAACAGATGAGTTCCACAGACACACCACTGCACACATTGACAAGGCTGATTGAGAAACAGGAGAGGGAAAAGACACCTTACATATTGCTTAGTGGTAGCAAGCATGTGGCGTAAGTGACATTTACAGTTTGATGGCTTATCTTTTGTAAAATAATCATATTTTTATATCAAAAAATCACCAGATTCATGCCAGTATCCTTGCTCTTTCAAGAATGTCATAAAAGGAATTGCAGATTTTTTCAAACTAATTTTATTGAATCTTTATCAGGTAAATTGTTTTGTATACATCATGATCTTTAACCCTATGAAACTTATTAGTAGATTTGGATGTTGTTTCTTATATCATGTTGTACACATTTTGATGAGGTTAACTTTATTTTTTCTGTTTCAGATTAACTAAACCATCCCAGTGAGGTCAATGCTCATCTTCCTGTGTTGCATATGCTCTTTCTTATCAAGTACAGTGTACCATCAATGTGTAACCTTGAGACACTATTCTGTTGAATTATCATAGAAAAGATACAATGCAGATAATTCAATCACAGTTTGAGTGTTTTATGACAATGGATCAAAATACAGTTTTTGTTGCTCACAGTGAGGAAATATTGTGTCATAAGTTGAGAAAATGCTAATGGTCTACCAAGTCTGTAAATTGTGTTATAAAAATGTAAATAAGACATTTTACAAGCTGTAAAAATGTATTTCATAAATCATGAGGTATCAAAACGTAAACACTAGATGATTCCAACTTGAATAGTGTTGATTTTGTTCATTCCTTGTACAGTCGTGCCTCATTGTATATCAGCAACTTAAAACTTAAGTCTTACTTGATAAATCAGTATATGTATTTGTGCAGATTCCTTGAAAATTATGCAGTGTATGTAAACTATTAATTATTATCACTCATTAATTTTGTAACACATTGCTGTATCTCTGTTAAGGTAAATTAGAAGACATACATAGTGTATGTTATAAAACAAAAAGTATGTTTGATCAACTATCAATAGCAGTTTTAACAATTACTGTATGTGTGAGCTGCTCATTTAAATGGAGCTGTCTTCTTCAATTCCTTCTGGAGAGTATACTGGGTTAAACTTCACCTCTGGATCAATTTGGGCTGGGTTTGCAAAGAAATTGGCATCCTGAAAATGTACAAAAGAAAATGTACAGCATTTTTTAAAACTGAATATGATACACGTTTCTTTCATACATGACTTCCTTCTGATAGGTATACTGTGGAAAATTTTATAGACTGACTTGTATCATTATCATGAAACTTTCACAGTGCTACAAGCACCAACATGGTGTAAAGGATTTTTACACTTTTAACACTTAAATTATTACTTTCAAGGATTTGTGCTATTCTCTTGATAAAATAAGCTGGGAATAAGGGATCTCCTTATTGGAATAATACCTTAATGGGGCTGTCATACATGGGATTATCAAAGCCTCTTAATGTCCCATCCCCATTAATGTCAATGTCAGTGTAGCTGACTGAGGCTCCAAGCTCCATGTCACCATTTTTCTCCTTGTTGGAAAATATGCTAAAAGTTGCCCCTTGTCCATTCCTAAGAGAGACAGAAAAGAAAGGTTGTTTTAGTGAAGTTTGCTTCAGACTTGATAATTTGCTTGATGTAGAGAAGTATGTTTGAGTGCTCAACTTCTATTGTGTTAGCCAGCTCATTTAAAGTAAAATTAATAGTAGATGTTTAAAATGTCCATTTTATTTGGCATGACATAGGAAAAATTACTTGAACTGTTACAAGTAATGATCATAAAAGATAAAGATAAAATGGTAAACATGAAATTTTCCTTACTTGCGTTTTCTCCAAAAGTATCCGACCACTAAGCACACACATACCACCAGAAGGATTAAAGCTAACACAATGCCGACCACACTACCTCCACTCAACCCATTCCCTGGAACGGTTTATTTTACAAGAAAACCTTGTTTTAACACAGATCATAAGTTCAATTGAAGCAGTAGGACACGCTTCTGAACCTAATACAAAGCCTTTTTAGCAGTTGAAACCATTACAAACACAATACAAAGCCTAGACTATTTATTTGTGTTATCATCCAAACTTTCAAGAAGAGATCACATGATATCAGACTCAATCTCACCTGACCCAGATCCTGACCCCTTCTGTGAAGCACTGGTGGGGGCTACTTCTCCACTCCTGGTCACATTGATATCAATAATACCATACTTCAGACTGCCAGTTTCAATATCTGGGATAAATGACAAATAGTTTGATTTAGCTTTGGTGCCTCAGACTGCATGGTGGATATGTTGGACAGTTGCCAAATGACCTACCATGATATGTAAAGAGAAAACTTTCCTTTTTTTTTTTGCAATATGCAAATTATTTCCTTTCCATTTTGATAGTCGTTAATTGCTAATACATAAATATGCCATTTTACCTCTTTCATGAATCTTCAACAAATAGTTTACCATTTTTAAAAAAGGAAATCTACCTTTGAGGATGTCCCTTTGGAATGTTGCTGCAATGTCTGCTGCTTTGGTCCCATCAACACTGTCCCTGAACACCACTTGGATTTTGTCGTCAAAGCGTCTGGACACAGATACAGTCTGTGCAGTCTTTCCATTTAAATATTTGTCTTGGATCATATTCTGAAGGATGGACATTTTAAACCGGGCCCCATAGTTCATTACTGCCATGGCACCTGTGAAATTGGAATAACAAAATGAACTGTGGAAAATAACTGAATGACCTATGGAAATGCCAATACTATAAACAATTTTGTCTATCACTATCATTACGTATCTTTTTTTATTTAACCTTCTTAGTATTTTCTCTATTGTTAATTGTTTAAAAGTATGTTTTAAAGATACTGAGGAAAAGAACATACCACATATATGGCAACAACTTCCAACGGGTTCGAATGAATTTGTGCAATTCAGATATTGACACTGACGTCGTTTAAGATCACAAATCTTCTCCAGTATCTAAAATGTAGATTAAAATTGAATACAAAAGTTAATGTGGGCTTAAGTGTCAAAAACAAGATCAAAATTATCCACACCAATGATTTGTCCTTATATCTCTAAAAAATTCAAGGAATTGCTGAAAGTAAGTCTATCAAGTTAAGTTTAATTAAGTTGTTCTACATAAGCCTCTCTTAGTATGCATTGTAATAAGTTATTTTACCTCTCCTTTGTCATTTCCACACATGCAGCCTGCAATATCGGAACATTGCTGGTTTTTTATAGTCAAATGGGACATGGTGCCCTCATCATCCGAAACAAACTGTTTTCTTCCAGAATCACTTGTCACAAAGGTGTTGAAATCTGCTGTGGAATAGGACTGCAAATATTAAAATAATTATAATTATTATTATTAGTATTTAATACAATAAAAATGTTTGTATATGTCATATGTTAATGAAAAGACAACTCTGGTGGTTGTAATGGTAAAAGAAAATAATTTTAGAGGGATAAAATTTGAAAAATTAATTTTATTGCAAATTCATTTATTCATTAAAATGCTAACATGTGTAAGCTTCCTTTCATGGCTAAGATTTCTTTTATTTTGTTTTTACAATTTTTGTGGATTTATAATTATTCCTAGTGTTACTAATAGTGTACGTTCCTAGTGTTGTGAAAAAATTCAAATTTTAACTACCTGACCGGCAATTGTCAAACTACCAACAAACAATTGTAATCCAGAATCCATATCCACTAAGAAGGTACTTTGTGTTGGGAAAATAGCATGGTCTGATTGACATGGAATTTTCTCTGAATCGAGAAGGGTCAATTGTGATTTTGCCTCTGTGCATTGCCCAATTTCATCACTCACACACCAGTTGTCTCCATCTAACCATTGTTTGGCATCGGTGCGGGAAAAGGATATGTCTGAAGAGTTAAAATCACACCAACATTGTGAAACAACATAGAAGGGATTTGGAATTCATTCCTTATATTTCTTTGCTACCCTCTCTCGAGGGCTAGAAAAATTAGTCTATAGACTCATTGTATTGTTCCTCTCCACGGAAATCTTTAGTAAAAGGCGAAAGATTTATACGTGGATGAAGAGAAACCAGAGTACCGGTTAATGGGGAAGCTTGGCAATATATACCACTGCCGGTAGGCTACCAACTAGCATACTCTCTTGCATAATCTATCACTAAATTATGCATTAAAATTAGTTCGAATAATTTATTTGTAATTTAAATTAGTATTCACGTCACATATATAGTTTTTGTTATATTGACATTTTTTAACTACATATTTCTTAAACAAATATAAGTAAAATTCCATTTTAATTAGTAATATTATGAGTCTACTGCAGTCAAATTGCGATAGATGAAACAACATCACCACTGACGCATTGTGTATGTTTTGCGGTTTTATCTATGTTTAAGTAACTGCACTCGCTTTCATGTGCCAGGGATACAAAATGAATCATGTTCTTTTGTAAACTTGGAATATACTGAGTGTTTACATTGACTGTTTACCTTGGCCACAAGTAGCAGGTGCACTGGTGTCTTCTCCAAAAGCCAATACAATGCCATCAGCAAATACAATCTCTCCGTCAGTAGGTAAACGCTGTAATATGAGTGTAAAATGAAATAAAAACAGCCTTGAATCATGGTTAACATACTATCACTTTATAATTTATTACAATGGAAGTAAACGTGACATTCACAAAATAGACTGCCATTGTTATAAAATTTAATCAAAACTGTTGTCTTAAAAAATAAACTCGTTTTGTGTAAAACTAAATTGAAGATCATCATTATAACCTACATTGTACATGTACAGTATACTCTAGCAGAAACGAATATCCACTATTTTGTTTATTTTTATGAACTGCTTTATTTTGCCTGTTTTTAATTAATCCAAGGCTCAAAAAGCAATAGTCCATCGGTAGTTGACCTAGTTAAGGGTGTTTGTACAAATGTGTGCAGCATTATAGGGCACATACATAAACTGAGCGTGCACTGTACAACAGGCATGATTGGGTCATAAACTTTATTTCAAAACATAAACTGAGTCTATTGCACTTGGAAACAAATCACGACGGTAACATAAAAAGATAGCTACACCGGTTGAAGTTGACATAAAAATAAGTTTATTAAACGCTCTACGTGTCGGGAAATCCAATCCACCCATTTGCTGTTTAGATACTGTCATGCTAAGGCATGTTCATCTACACCACGCTTCACTTACAGAATTGCAAATTCTATTTAATGACCCAGACTTATCCTAAACTGAAAGGGGATGTTGGCACACAATAGCCACTGTGAATTGAAATGGAAATGCGTCAATATTTACCAATTCCTTTATAGTTGTTGCGTTTGTTTGAACAAAGACCGAGGCAGAGTTTGCTGACTGTAGGCTTATGACGTCGTTGGCGCAGGGTAGACGGCCCAGGTTCCAGTTTTGGGGGTTTCCAAAATTCGTGTTGGGAAGCCATCTCTTGGTCAGTCCATCACATTGTTCTGAAAATGGCTACAGGTGAACTATGTGGAACGTTTGTAAAATATATCTTCTCAAATTAATAAAATATTTAAATCTTCCGAGCGTAATATTTTACAAAATAAAGAGCAAACATAAGCTATGTGGGCAAGGGTGTTTCAAACCTAAGTTACACTAATATTATTAACTGCTCACGTAACAAAAAATCTTCATGCATAAATGTTGCAACAGTACGCTTAGAAAGCTCTTAATGGTAATACCGCTGTATCACATACCAATGCCGATCAGAAACAGAAAGGCCAGCGAGTAAACTCTCGGCAGCGTTTGGCGCTTTCTCAGCTGCATTGCGCTCAATTTATTCCCTTCCTTTCAATTGTTTCGATCGCCGATCCTGTTAACGCCGACTTTTTACAGCTATCGATAGTTAAATTACACTTAAAACAAGGAATAGTTGAAGTGTTCCTCCACCCCCAACTGGCGGTCCCAATGCATATGGATCTCTAGCTTTAAGTAGATCCGGGTTCTTGCCATCTGGTACCAAACAGTGCTTGCCCCATATGATGGATCAAATTACACTGCTTTGTTTTTGAAAGTTGGGTCAGGACAAGTAAGCAACAAATGCGCAAAGCAATTAATGGTAGATAAGAAATAAAAAATAAACAAACACACATATTTGTAATATTTGCACTAAGCACATGTATATGACTCGTTAAATGAAGCAGATTAAAGAAACACAATTAAGTGTTAGTAGTAGTAGTAGAAGAAAAAGTTTCAGTAGACTGAAATTTGTCTTTAGGCCCAGGGCGAGGGGGGCGGGGGGGGGGGGGTCAGGACGCTCCTGACCCCCCCCCCTCTAAATCTGCCACTGAGGCCTCTATATGTTTATAATTAATAGTAAGATAAAACAATTTAAAGGTTTAATTATTAAATGAATGTTTGTATAAGAAGGAGATAACAGCAATATCTGAAGTTAAAAAAAGAAATTAAATACGACCGTGGCTTTAAAAAACGTAAAAAGACAGTTTGGTCATTTATTAAGAATGTCGATCAAAATATCTGAAAAAATCTTATTGAAGATATTATATCAATCTGACTTTGTGGTAAGCAGTCAAATATCAAAAATGTGTGGAATGAAAGCGCTGTGCATCTGATCAGCAAAATAATTATGAAAACATGTACATTGGATGATTTTTTACTTTTATTTCTTGCCTTTTTTTTCAGATTCTAGTTTCTATTCATCTGACACTGCCTTTTCTGTAGCACGAAAAATGAAGCGCGTATATGCTATTTCCCCAGCAATCATTATGGTATGGACTGGGTCGGATAAAAATGAGCGCTCTTCATACTATTAGTGACTAAATCGAACCATAGAAGTAGAACTATGACGTGATCCTGGCGACCGGAAGCACATGCATTTGTTTACATCGTCAAAACGAGGCCAGCGCGGGAAGTTGCAACATGGCTGCTAAACTGAAGTCACAGATTTCTTCCGCGTTCAAGATGCATGGCTTGACGTTGAGAAGGTTTGCAGTTTTCACTTTTCAAAGACCTGTAGCATCAATTACATCGATTTTTGTTTAGATGTTTATAATTTCCGAGTGTTATTGAGACATACATGTACATGTCCACGTACTGGATGTTTACAGCAAGTTCGACTGAAGTACAAATGTACTGTAGATGAAATATGGGGTTTGAAGGACGATTTACATCGGATCCCCCCCCTCTCTCGTTGTCAATATTTTTCTTCTTAAACTGTAATAATTATCTGTTGTCAACAACATTTTGTTTTCAGCGATGCTACAAAATATCTGATAGAAGTACTGACACCAATCAGTGAAGCAGAAAGGGAAAATGGACTGGACAAAATTTTAGAAATTTTGCAGAAGCAGCTGTGTAAGTGAAGATAGAAATTTAAGTAATATGTAGAACTCTTGAAAACTGCTGGTTAAATGAAATGAAGTGATCTCTTTATGTCTCCACATGGAAACTCCCCTGCCTGGGGTAGCGCTAGCCAAATCATCACTTTTTTGTCAATTTGTTATCCAAATGGTGTTAATTTGACTAAAATGAGTCAAATCAAGCCCTTTTTGTTTAGCCAATTTAAGTCAGTTTTAGCATTTGGCTAAATTGGCGAGTGTTAGCGCTACCCCAGCCTGCTTTTTTGCTTCCACTAGCAAAATTATTATATTATTGTCATCAATGTCCCCCTGCATTGAGAAAACCCCTAATTGCAGTGACACATTATAAGGTGCATTATTTTAAGTAAGGAAAATTAATACTTACTCCAGAAATTGTCTAAGAACAAACAACGAAAAAAGTCTTGATGAAATTTCCATTCATAATTAATAGATGCAGAAATATATTCATGTTGATTTCAGTGAGTTCCACAATGGTAAGCCGTGATGTTTGTGAGGCTGCTGTGCAAGAATGTAACCAAGAACAAGAGGAGGATAGGTAGGACAGTGATAATTTTTAAAAATTTGCAGAGACCTTTACAAACTAATTGAAAGCATATGGTTTATTGGTTTATACTACCATTTCCACAGTGACGACAATATGAAATGTATACATTGAATTCAACCAAAAAATATTTTGAAAACTATTTTTAGTCGTTGATAAAAAAAAAAGAATTTTATGACATTTTATGATAACATATTATTTTTGCCAATAATATTGAAAGTATATATAATCAGTGAATAATTTTGTTTCAGTGACAGAGTGTTTACTGTTATAGATGCTTTCTCAGTGCCTCAGTACTCATACAGTTATGAGAGGAAAAAGTTTCTGTTGTAAGTGTTTTTATGAAATTTCATTTTCAGCATGTTACAGATACAATGTAATCCAAGTCATTCCATCTTTAAATGGAGTGCTTAAAATAAAAATTAGATTATTGACATGTTTTAGATCCAGTAACTTTCAATTAATTTTAAGTGTTTTTGGAATAATAATAATAATGAAAAACTTGGTAAAATCTCAGAAACTGTTCATATTATTTCTAGAAACTCCAACCTAGGCCTGCCACCCCCGTGCCTTCACAGTGATGCTGAAGCCAAATGCAGTCTGTACAGGGACAGGTATACCCTTCTTCATCAGAGAACATCCAGACATGATCTCTTTACTCCACCAGCACTGGGCGCACAACAAGAACAGCACTCCAAGAAGTTCAAGGTAATATTTTCAGTTGTAGGCAGCATGTTTTACTGCATTTGTAAAATGAAAAATGTAAAGAGATTTCGACCTACAGATGTGAAGCTCAGTTTTTCAGATTTGTTAGTGCGCTTGAGAGAAATTAAGATTGGGAGGAAACAGCCTCAGTAGATGACAGGAGGTTCTGTCCTTATTACTTTCATAAAAATTTGCAGTAAATAATATGAACTTCTAGATGTTTGAGTTTAATGTGACAAAATGATCTGAACAGAGTTTTACGATTTTTTCATTATAGCTAAGACCGGTTGAGTTCTTGTTGGGGAGTACTGCCAAGCTAGGGGATATTATTGTGCTAGGAATGCTTACTCAGCTGAAAGAGGTAATTAGTTAAAAGATGAACCGTTGACTATGGAAAGACTTAACCAGTATCTCATGTGAATTCCGGTGTATATTTTAATAAAAATATCTCTATTTGTAAATTTATATTTGAATTATGTTACATTGAATATAATACATTTAGTCGTTTTGAAAATATAATTGTCAATTATATATTTTTTAAAATGTACCAAAAGCAAATAGTCATAGCATAAAATATTGTCAATTTTTTATGTATTGATTTGTTTATTATAGGGAAAGTGGTTCTTAGAAGACACAACAGGGGCTGTACAGCTTGATTTGACAAAAGCCATATCCTTTAATTATGATAACTATCATTCAAACTCAAACCTAATTTTACAGAATGTATTAACCTACGCTCTAAAGTGCAGACATTTTTTTCACTCTCATAATAGCAATGGTCTTGAAATTAATGATTTTAAAAATGTGCCATTGTTATTACTTTAACTTCTGAGAACAACTTTCATACTGGTCTATTCACAGAGAACTGCTTTGTATTAGCAGAGGGCTGGTACGATGACAGTATATTTCATGTTAATGCATTTGGTTTTCCACCACCAGAACCTTCTAAAACTACAAGGTAAAGACATAAATACCTGTGTTTGAAAATTTACCCTGTTAATCTATATGATTTTTTGTTGTGTAAGATATTTTATTGTCTTGGTAACCAGGGATTAAAAATGTGAAGTAATTTGTTTATATCTTAGCATCTAAAAAGGAAAAGAAAATTAGAAAGAGAGAGAGAGAGAAGAAAATAATATGATGACATTTGATTATTTTCTTTTCATTTATAGTAGACAGTGCCTTTTTAGTTAAATGGAGCTATCAGTCTTTCTTTCAATTATTTCAGAGCATATTTTGGTAACATAAATTTCTTTGGTGGTCCTTCTGCCACAAGTTTAAAGATGTCCCCCAAACTGCAGCAGATAGAGCAGGAAAACCAGGACGCCATGTTTGTAATAGTGTCAGATGTGTGGTTGGACAGTGTAAAGGTACTGTGATGTTTTTTTTTTTTTTATAAATTGCAAAATTTCTGCTTAATCTGATCTGTCAGGCTTAGGGTGAGCCAAGGAAATTCTGATTCCATTATTGTACATAGCTGATCAAATTTTAGTGACAAAATTCTGCAATTTTAAATTTTAATTTTAATCAAGATTAAAAATACCCTTTAAATTGCCAGAGTAAAAAATGATAGTAACATTTATCCCCTGTATTTGATGTGTCAAATACAAAAATAAGCTCTGCAAAGCTGCCTTTCTCTGAAACAATATAAAACATCAAGTACAATAAAAAAAACACGCCAAAAATGACAGGAGAAATATTTCCAGTCGGTGTATTATTTCTTCATGGATCAGTTCAATTTTATTTTCAATCATAATGTAATGAAAAACATTTTCTTTCCTTTCCTTCTCAGGTGCTGGAAAGGTTGAGGCTTATGTTTGTTGGATATGCAGAGATGCCTCCAACTTGTTTTATATTTTGTGGCAATTTTACATCATCCACAGGAACTAAAAATATAAAAACATTACAAGGTTAGTTGTAAGAATGGCATTTGTACTGGCCTATGGTTTGATTTTCAGTTAAACCACAGGCAGGAATAGATAATAGGGAGATAAGAGAGTAAAAAGGTCCATTTACATGTATCATCTGCAATTACCCAATAACTGGAGCATTTATTTTAAAGGCAATTTGTATGAGCTGTTTTTGAAAAATACTGCTCAATAACATAATTTCTGAAGAAGGAATAGCATATTACATTAATTAAAGAAAAAAAGGACGTGATTTATTTTGATGTTTGAAAATTTACCCTGTTAATTTCAGATGATTTATTGTGTTTAGGATATTTTATTGTATTGGTAACCATGTACAATGTACTGTGATATAGCAAATTATTGCATTACTACAGCATGTAAAAATCTTGAATGTAACTGAATTTCAAATACTTCACTTGGATTGCTTTGTGTTTCAGAATCATTTAGGTCTTTAGCAGACATACTAAAAGAATTCCCGTCCCTGGTAGAAAACTCCAGGTTTTTGTTTGTCCCAGGACCTCAGGATCCAGGCCCAGCCAATATATTACCAAGGTAGAGCTTCCTATATCATTTTGATATAAATATATATCATGTCTTGGGTCAGCATACATATTGAATTCAGCTGGGGTGGGAGAGTATATTTGCCTAAAGCAGAATTCACTAACTTTTAAGGAAGGCCATCACAGAATGCAATTTTTAACTAATAAATGACTAAAGTGATATTAATAAATATTAAACATTTGTAATGTGTTACAGTAGTAGTCTGTTTCAATCTTTTTTTAATTCTAGCACCCTTTTAATGGATGTATTGGACCATCTAGCTCGATTATGGGTAGGGTGCACATACAGTACATACATGCAATTTTGAACAATTTATATTTCTAGGCCTGCTTTGCCAAATGTTGTGACAGAGGAGTTTAGACGGAGAGTTCCGTCTGCCATTTTTGCCAGTAACCCCTGCAGGCTACAGTACTGTACACAGGAGATAGTGGTCTTTAGGGAAGACATTGTGACCAAGATGTGTAGAAATTGTGTCAAATTTCCAGCCGATGGTGACATTCCTACACATGTAAGTATCACCAGAGGGCTCTTTTACTCTGCATGAATTCAGATGTTGTGGATTCAGTTTATAGGGTCTTTTTGCTAAAAAAAAACTGCCCTTAAATACATGTAGCTTTGGCAAAACATCAACTGGCATAGTATGAAGTTTAACTACTTTGTAAGTCATGCTTATTTTTTCAGACAATTATGTGTTCTCTAAAGATGCAAGTGGTATAGTTTATTAAACCTGAGACCAGCTATCAAAAGATTTATTATACTAGAATATAATTATCATGTTTAAAATATTGTTGAACCATTGTTTTTTTTTCACTGAAGTAACATAGACTGACATCAGCTATGACTATAATGTTTTATATCATTTTTTCAATAGTTTGCAAAAACCATAATATCCCAGGGTCATCTGTGTCCATTACCGCTCCATGTGTGTCCAGTCTACTGGTCATATGACAGTGCCCTGAGGGTGTACCCCCTGCCCGATGTGGTCATCACAGCTGACAAATATGACCCTTTCATGGTCAGTCAAGTGGACTGTACAGTGATTAACCCAGTGAGTTAATGATTTCATTTATTTAATTACCAATTTTGGTACAAATAGTTTTGAAAATGGTTTTGGCATAAAAGTATGATATATGTATAAAGATATTAATGATAAAAATATTTTAAATAATAGTAATTATATTGATAATAATAATAAATAGTGATGTTACATGTAAGTTGGTTATAGTGGCTGTGTAGTTACTGATTTACTGCAGAATATTGCTCTCATTATGTGGTATAGAAGATTATTAAGCCAGATGTAGTAATATTTTAGTAAAGAAGGTAGATCCTTGCATGGTTTACAAAATAGATATTATGGTCAGTTTCGAAATTTAAGATTGACAATATTTCTAAGGGTTTAAACTCATCTGTAATATAAGGACATGCTATTTAGATTATTTGCAACCTTTGTCAAGGAATGAAAGTCATTTTGCTATGATGGATATGAATATTTCTTCGGCATTGTGAAATTTTGATACTATGCCTTGATTTATAGTTATAATTGAATAACATAGTTTGAGAAGAATAAAAAAAAGCTGCCATAATAATGCAACACTTCCGCACTTGTAAGTTGTTTATGAATAATTCACTTCAATTTTATATGGAATTGAAAGCACCAGCATAAAATAAAATGAAGTAGATGAACTTAAAAATGTTAACATGTATTAAACACAACTACATATAATCTTGTAAACAGGCAACATACATAAAAAAAAAATGGTTTTGATAACTAGGGAAATTGATTGCATTAATTTTTGCAGATATTGCAGAGAATGTGTTTGTGTGTGTGTGTGTGTGTAGCCTTATTTAAAATCCATGTTGACAAAATAATACTAGGATAGTAAGGTCCATGTGTTTTGCTGCAGATACAAGATGGGTGAAGTATAGATTGACATGTTTTTGTTTCCCCCAAGTTATGTATGGTGTCTAGACTCCTTTATAAAAAAAGAAATCCTGTAAGGTAGTTTCTGGTAAGATGGAATATATGGTCACTGAGGCTCACCTCATTTTATTGTATAAAATACCTTGAAGAGCACTGTCAAACAAAAAGGGAGGAGTTGGGCTGGATGCAGAAAGCACCTTTGATCAACCCTCATTGGCTGCAAGGCCAAGAAGAAAAAAAAATCCAAAAAAGGTGGGAAAGTGGCTTTATATATATATATACTAAGGTGATACAGACTTTGCTAGGGGTTTCACTTGGTAGTGATATTTCATTGACAACAGAAGAGCCTCGCCTTTCTGATAGTTGAAGTTCTACAAAGGTGTCTGGCCTTTGTGAAAATCAACCTTTTTGGCATGCAATAGTTAGACCTGTCACTAGTGTCTTTCTCATGATCTGAATGATTTTGTAATATAGTGTTGCTGACTGGGAAACTGTAGTGAAGGTTATGAGGACAGTTACTTAAGTGTACTGTAATGACATTTCTGAGAAAGAGAGCTTATGCAAGGAGTCTACAAAGGTCAAACCCTGGTGTTAATTACAGTTTTAATCTATAGTAGCATTGGGAATCCTTAATGTTTGTCATTTCTGTTCTTCTGATAACTTGCAGCCAAAAAAATAACAGATTTTTTTGTCCTTTTTTCCTGATTGTCTCCAAACATCAGGATACCTGTAGGTCTTCTTTCTCTGGAACTCTTGAGGCTAAACCTCCATATTTTTACATTTCACGGCGTATTCGTTTCACAGTATTTATCATGTGCGCAGTGTGGCAAGAATAGAAACTGAGATGTTTTTGTTTTTCCTTCAAAGCTATGTCTGCTAAAATGAGTTGCGAATTGGTCGGTGCTCAAAGCAAGGAGTAGTATGTTAAAGCTTCATACGTAATTAAGGTATCTGATCACTATCCAGTTGGCATATTAACACACCTGTAGAACATTGAGGAGTACATGTAAGCACATAAAAATGAAGTTAATTAAGTGGTAAAGACAGACGTGGGTGGTTTCATTTTGTTATGTGCACAAGGAAGCTTTCATGGTGATTTATTGTCTCCACTACACATTGGTATTCATTACCTTCCATTAGCAATATGAGCCTTAAACAGATTATAATTACACAATAACACTGAGCATCTCTTGTCTAGCTGCATATGTTTTCAGATCATCCTGTTTATAACCACCTCTATGTTTCCATTTACATCTCAGTAGATTTTAAAAGGGGTATTTTTTTCATTTTTAATGAAATTATTTCAATAATTAACCGTAGAATGTCTATCATGGGTTATTTTTGGCATAAATGTTTCATGGATTTGTACTGAAGTCATGCAGGTCTATGGTGCTGCTAGAGAGCCTTGATCTTCAATCCAAAAGGTTAATGTATGCATATGCACTGATTCCCACATATAGTATAAATAAACATTTTTTTGCATGTTGTTGGTAATACTGAATGTTATTTATTCCAAATGGTGTAATGAAGGGATTACTTCTAAAAACAGTCATTGGCTGCTATTAGTTATTGATTTTTTATCTTTTATTTGTGGTTCTGTTAAGGTCTTCTTTGTTTATTGATCATTTCGTAACATCTTGGAAAGGATGTACTCAGGTTTCAGCTGTAGATTGATCTGATTTTCCTTAAGAATATGAATTAAAATTGATACATGGGCAATGCATGACAAGTTAAGAAAATTGTTTAAAACAATATCAATTAACTTTGTCCAAACTAATTACAGATAGTTCAATGATGGGATTAATTGTGTGGTACACATGGATTTTGTCCCAACCCATCTTGTCTGCCAGCTCTGCCTCTCCCCTTATACTACAAGGGCCTGTGTCCTCATCTCTTGGAATAGCGTCACGTATAATCTCAACTTGAACCCCCTAGATTTTGGGCTTTGTGGGTGCATTGGCCTAAGTGATGAAACTGAAAATTCTCTCTTATTCTGAAACTTTAAAAGCTACAGACCTCTTGTTTGTTACTTTTTGTAGGGCTTGTCAAGTGCATCATTATCGGTGTTTGTATTCATGTTTTCTTTACAGTTTAGGGGTTGCACTATTTCAAAAAGTACGACATCAGCATGCTCAAAGGTGAAATAAAATGTTAAATAATTCCAAAACTAACAGAGAAGCACCCATAGTTACTATTCAACGTGGATAGGAAGTCATATATTGGTAAGTTTACTGTGATCTTGAATTTCACCATGAGCTGTCCTTTGCAAATTTTGTGACTCTTATATCTCCATAACTGGCAGAGATACACCCATAGTTACTATTGAAGGTGAAAAGCAAATCCTATACTGGCAATCTCACTGTGACCTTGAATTTCACATTTGATCTTCTTTTCACCATGAACTGTACTTTGTAAATTCCCAGCCCTAATATCTCCAAAACTGTCTGGTTTACATCCATATACTACCATTTCACTTAATTTAGGTTAATCTTGCTGGTGGTACAACACCTGGTAGCGCTATTGCCGCTCTGATCCTCTAGTTATAGAATAGTCATTGGCATTAGTTATATTTATTACGAGTTTTTGTGACAAGAACTATTTCTTTCAAGGTCTTTGTAGTAAATTGATGATTTCATAAGGATGTATTCGGGTTTCAGCTGTAAATGCATTTGATGATTTCTTTTATAAAAAGATTAAATTTTGGAGGCAAGTCATGACAGGTGGAGAAAAAATTCATCACATAACATCCTTTCACTTTATTGAAAACAATGATTTTTGATTGGCATCACTTTATACTCTGGGGTTACATTTCACACAGGTGTGCATGCACAGACATGCACACAAACATGCGCACACCCACATCCGTGGGTGATAAAATATTAATAAATCTACTAAATCTATTTTCATAGATAGTAGATACAATACATATTTGTACACCGGCACACTGCATCAAGCTGAAATTTATTCATAAATTTTAATGGTAAAAAAATTTTGATCAAATGTCTTGTAATCTTCAATATTTCTAAAAAAAAATAATAATAATAATAAACAACAGGGTGAATTATGCAATAATTTATCAGTAGTGGTGGAGTTTGGTAATGTGATACAAAAAAGAGACATTTATATGGGATTATGATTTTAAAATCATTACTTATGTTTTATATTTTCATTAATTACAGACATCATAAAAACAACTGCAAGTGCACTCATATAACAGTAAACTGACTGACCTAGACACCTTGTTTATGTAAGCCACATAAGAAAAATACATTTGTCAGGGCATGTTTTGATCACGTTTCTTAAATAACAAAACACTCCTAGGTAAGTCAATACATTTCTCTGCTGTTTTCTCCAGTGCACATTTTACTTGTCAGTGCAAGTAAAGTGAAAGTCAAAGTCTAATTTATCTTAGCCTTTTCATTCACATTTGATTGGATTTCTGAAGGATAGCCTTCAAGTGGGAACGGATCATCTTTAATCACTCATTAAATGTGTTTTTTAGACTCAGAGATTATATCTGGCGAGGCACCAAGATATGAGTAATGGGTAGTAATAGTGCCTTTAGTCCAAGATGAATAACTTCACACATTTCATTTGAAGGATTTCTTTCAACTAACTGTTATCTAATAGATCCTCTGTCATTTGCTTGAATGCGGAGGTCACTTACACAAACGTCATTTCTCAGTATGAAGTCACTTTTGTTAAAAGACTTACTTTCATGCTATTGGTTGGCATTATTCCCTCTTTCATGTTTCGGGAATAGACACTGTTTTTGTATATACTTTAAGCTTTCAGAGTGAGTCATGCTGATGTGATAATTCATTATGAAACAGTTTTCAAAGCCTTGACCTCTAAATTAAGTATTCAGCATAAGGGTGAAGGCCAACATTACCTTTCGTAAATCACCCTGTTTTCTCACATAACTTCTTTATAAGCTGTTAGTCCCATAAATTGATCAGTGTCAGTGAGAGTGTAGGTAATAATAAGGACATACTGTGTGTGCACAGAGGGACAAATACAGACTGTAAATATTTGGTCTATGTGAAGATACTTACAAATGACCCATGTATGGGATTTTAAGGCAGGTCTATGAAAGAAGTTTTATATGACAGTTTTAATCCAGTGATAATTTGTGAAGGAGAAATGATTCTGACAGGGACTTCTGGTGAACATGTTGGACCCTCTTCTCAGACTTCCAATCTGCATGACAGATTTCCAGTGGTCCAGCCAGTTGGATGTCTAGTGTGTAGTTGCAATATTTCTAATAGAATCAAGGTTTTCTATGCAGTAGATTGTGCATGTGCAAAATATAGAAATATCAAGCCAGAAGACAGTCTTCTCTATCAGTTGCTCACTGCATCTCCTACAAAAGGTGAACTGAAAGTGGACAGCTCTTTGAAAGGAGGGTCCCAGGGGAAAGCTGATCTTCAAAGCCTCTAAGACTCTCCAGCCAGCAGTTCATCTAAATTGCTTTGTTGCCAAAAAGTGGTATTTTTTAAACTTACCAGGTAAAGCATTCACATGTGATGCAAATTGTGTAACAGTTTGGAGGCTGTCTTGTTAAATACCACCACTGTAGCAGCCATCTCCTTATATATATATATATATATATATATATATATATATATACATACATACACACACACACACACACACACACACACACATATATTGTGCCACTTTTTAAAAATGTATTTTTATTATAAGTCAACATAGGGTGGATTGTGTAACTTATTTACTTATATATGTTTACACCATGCTGAATTGCCAAAGGTAAAGTAAGGTTACATAAACAAGTACGAAAGTTGTTTTTCCTTATAGATCAAGTCACAAGATAATAACACGTATAAGCCTTTAGTTTAGTATTCTTGAACCCAACAGCAAGTCTTTGCAGGCCACCATCCAGGCTGCTTCTGTAGTATAATTATAACAGTACATGTCATTGGTTACATTATTGATGTTATTAGTTAATTGACTGGTAACGTGAACTAATCTGAGTCTATATCAAAGGAATAAAACTGATTGGAACTGAATGAAGACTAAAACTTGTGAAAGCTTGCTGGGAGAGCTTCCAGCTATTACCCCTAGCCTTGATCACTCTGATGTATGATGTTAATGATGTCTTTGGGTTTTTTAAAATTTGGTTTGCATTCATGGTGCTAGTTAATGATGTTAATCATGACTATTATTTGAGGGTATATTCTTGCCTCCTTTGACGAGACTTAAAAGAGAGCTAGCTGTATTCCCTTTCAGTATCTAGTTCAGTTTATCAAAATTTCTGCTTGTTTTTGAAGTATAAAACAATTTATTGTGGACACAAGCCTTTTTACCAAGTGCTTGCATGAGTTATCAAATTGTTCATCTTGACCTGGTTTTCTAGGTCTTTGAAGTTATTTTTATGAAAAAAAAAAATGCCAATAACTTGGAAAGTAGTTGACTTACAGATTTCATATACTTAATCATTGTGAAATGCAAAATTGAAAAAAAAGTGTGGGAAACAGTTGACCTAGGAATTTCATATGTACCCAGTTATAGTGACATGCAGATTTGCAAAGAAAAAAAGTATGTTAAGATGTGTATGTGAACCTTGTCTCAACTTGGTTTTTTTTATTTTTCTCTCAGGAGTGAGCTTTTAGTTTTTCAACAGTGATATCAGAATAATATATAAGTATAATTTCCACCTTTTTTTTCTAAAGACATAAAGTATTTCTATTCTTAAATGCATGGCTTCTTTTTCAGGGTTCCTTTCCCCGAAGTGACTTCAGCTTCAAAGTCTACTTCCCAGCTTCAAGACAAGTGGAAGAGAGTAGGATAGATATAGACTAAACAAGTTTGAAAACAATAAAATTGCTCTCCTGTAGCTATGAGAAGTATGTAGATGTGAATTGAACTACATTACATAACAGGGACATTGTTTGCACATTTACTGCCAGGATGAACTGTACATTGAATCTGCAATGCATTGCATTGTTTTATTTATGTATCCCACATGTGAAAAAAAAATATTGTGCTCAAACAGTGAATGGTAATTGGAGTAGAAGGGTCTTGATACTTCCTCACATAAGTCTAGATGAACTGTTTATCTTATGCATTAAGATTTGTGCATTTAAAGGTCCACTTAATGCCTTTGAAAAAAATTGTCTTAATATCCAGCAAAGCAACTTCACTTTCCAAATTCAGATAATCCCCTACAGATTAGAGTACGATATTTGCTTCTGACATGTCAGAAAAACTGACTGTCTGATTGGATTATGATTTGGTTATAGCAAAACTATTTCATTAGGAAAGGTACAAAACCTCAAATGCAAGTGCATGGAAGGGTTGAGCAATGATTTATGAGTAGGAGACCTATTTTTTAAGTGAGGAAAATTATATTTGGCCTGAAAATCCTGTTTTATGAGCACGCCATGCATTAATGTCCACTGCATGTTATTTCATGTACCATACATCAGTCTGTGGGGATCTAAGGAGTTGGACAGCACTGTTTGTTTTGTGTGCATTTATTGTATTTGTATATTGTATAAATTTATATATTGTTTTTGTTTAGAGGACTCAATTTAACAATAAAACATGCCAGTTGATAATTTACTTGATGTAAAAATATTGTGTATTCCAGTTTGCATTAACTTTTATTGTAAACGACATGAATAAAACTTGTCTGAAAGTCAAAGGATTTTTCATTTTATGTTGAAGTAAAACGTTCTTTGTTTGCCTTGAATTTTTTTCTTTAAACAGGTTTATCTGTAGTGGTGCACAAGAACTTACCAAGAATGCACCCTCCCCCCTCCATCATGCAAATTGCGCTCTAATCTAGGCAATATATTTTTGATAGCAGATGAATGACTAGGTACCAGTGCATTGCACGTTTGAGACCTTGACAGTTTATGTGTCATTGTATTGATTATCAAAAGTAACTCTAAACCTCCTGAAGTCAATTGTCACATATGTCTTTTAGTAATTCATAATATTCTGTGAATTATGCTTATGCTGGATGATTTGTTTTCAGTGTGATATGAACTCTTGTTCATACGGAGGCCTACTGCCCATGTTACAGCCAGAGGTGACAAAATTTCGTCAATGTCAAGTGAGATTATTATTTTTTTTTTTGATATAAAAGAATTAAAGGAGACATTTTTCAGATAAAAGCGTACTAGTTTCATCAAGAAGCAGTGCAGACCATGTAGCACATTTATCGGGGATTGTCAAGGGGTTGCACAGGCTGGAAAAAGTTCTTAATATGATGGGGTAACTGAAAATGTGTACATCTAAATAAAAAGAACAAAACTCAAAAGACTTGAAAATAAAAATTCAAGACATTGTCAGAAGGTGCCGTTCCACTAGACACAGTGAAGACCGTTTTCACGGGACTTTGAATATGCACCCACTCACCCGCTGTAAAGACGTAAATAAATTGGCAGATATCCCTGCTTGTGGATAGGAGATCGATTTTCTGCTGGTAAACAGCTTTTCAAGGTCATGTATATAAGTTTTACATGGCAAAAGGGGGTCTGCTGTTAACAAAATGCAGTTATTCATTTCAAATTCAGTATTTGTGATTGAATAACGGAAATGCATCGCACTAACTGTGAAATTACCTTGGCATTTATGATAAGTTTTGATAATATTGCGAAGCTTTAATAACGATTCGGAAGTCGCAAAAGATTTTGTGGTAATTAAGGGATTTGCTGCTTTTCTCGAGAAAAAGAGTGACGTGGGTGTGCCAGGGTGTCGTTTATCAACTCTCAGCCTAATGAAGTTATGATATCGAAAGTACATAAACGTTATTTAAAAAAAAGTTATTGGTAGATCGGTAATCATCACAATCACGTCATGACTTTCAGGCTGTCTAGAGTGCGACAATCTCTTCTTCTCTAACACAATTCATTATCTTTTTCCGATTCTTTTTCAGTCTGTTTACATCGACACCATGTATTTTGTTATGTACTTTCGTCAACATAAAGTCTATGACGTACATGTGATGAGGTACACGTAGTTTCTGTATAAAAAAGCAAGCTACCAATTTAAAGACACTGATTTATTATTTAAAATTATTTTCAAAATCTGTAATTTAAAATACTGTATACATATTTGCAGTGAACAGTGCAACTGCGGTGTCCGGTACAGTGCCATGTGCAGTGAGCTGGTACATGTAGCTGAAATGTCGGCCCGTTTTGAGACATCATCTCGGCAAATGGATATCTTACCGCAAGGCATATCTTAAGCATGTTTGATTTCGGTTTGCGCTTTTTTTGGATCTCTGGAGGTATAACGGACCCCCCCCCTCCAAAAAAGAGAAAAAAAACCACCTACAGGCTAGAATTTACGCTTTAGAGCCGGTTCCAAAACTTCGATTTCGCGCCGATTTATGATTAAAACGATGCCAAAGTACACTTCTTTGGAAAGATCAAACCTTCAGGAGTTAATAGGTACCAAAAATTAATGTTGAATTACAGAAAAATGGGCTTTAGGGCCCATTTTTCGGGACCGATTTTTACCAGTTTGGTGGCAGATTAATACATTCTTGATAATGAAAAAAAAAAAAAATAGTTGCATATCATAGCAAAAACACCCTTAAAACCGAACAAAACGTTTATACCTGGTCAAATAACGTTTCTAGGTATTATATTAATAAACTACTACTACTACTAATGATAATAATAACAAGATTTGCACACGCAAAAAAGTTTACACGAAATATATCTTTTTAAGAGCTAAGTATTTACATTCAAAGTAACATCACCATTTTAAAGAATTCTTGACCAACGTATACAATACGTATCACGTTTTTGGCAGAACTGTTTAAGTAGTTCAGTATATTGTATTTATATTTATTTGCTTTTGTATTTATACCGAAAGTTTATCATACAAACTATACCAAGGCCAATTCGACTGAAGAATATGCAAGGATTTTGTGATGTTGAGGTAGATCGACGTCCCTCTTAGTAAACATCTTCCTCATCTCGAACGCTATCTTGAACGTGTCTTTGTTGGTAGCCATGATTTCTTTACCAACTTCATTTTCTGTATTCAAGTACATATCGACGTTTGCATCTTGTGGAACTGATTGAAGCAGACGCACCAGGAGAAGTCTTGAGACGAGAGAAGAGTCGGCGAACAGGGGGCAAATACGATAGGAGTGCGTCGCCGCTGAGCTCGCACCATAGCCTACAATATTTCCACTTTTGTCCAGAGCTGTGAATGATTTAACCGAAGGTCTTGCCAGCCATTTCTCAACGAAAGTGCGCCGTGGAATGGTGTGGATTTCGGCATCATATTTGACCAGCGCTTCAAAGTCTACTTTAGATGTGGGGACGATGTCAACACTGCTGTCACCCTGTACACTGATGGTCGATAGATCAATACGGCCACAAATTAGAGGACATTTGTAGGTGGATACGCTGTAGCCATGCTTTTTCAGGATTTCCTCTCTATGAAGGACAGATTTTACACCAAAATTTCTTTCTCCAATAAATTCAGACCGCTTTGCCCAAAGCTGTTTTGCTAAAAAAAGTAAAACAATAATATAAAATGAAATAAAGATAGCGATAAACTTTAAGGACTCGTTCCTGCAAGCTATATTTTCGCATTTTGTGCGAGTCTTGACACCGCTGCCACTCTCTTGATTGTTTTTCAGTGAAACACTCACCTATACCCTTTCCTCTTAGTTCCGGAATAACGGCTGCAAGACCACCAAAGGCTTCCTGGTCATTAAGGAGATTAGCCATCATGGAACCTGTCCATAATATAAATCCATTTGAAAAAATTTAAAAAAAAAACTAAAATCAGTTCAGTTAAAACGTTCAAATTCTGAAAGGGTAGGTTTCACTTCAACTTAAAAAAAAAAGATTGTGTGTAAAGCCCATTTCATCACCCGTTCTACATTAAAGTTTCGTATATTTCACTGAATACATACATTTTAATGCATTTATTCAATTTATTTTGTCAAATGCAATGAAGTCATGAAAAGCTTGGACTCACCTACAACATTCCCGTCTAGTTCAGCAACAAGGAACGATTTTCCAGCAATATCTACGAAAGCTTCCACGGTCTCTTGGCTGTAATTCCAGTTCTCATGATCGTAGATTTTGAACAGAATAGGGACATCTTTCTTCTCCACTTGTCGTATTTTGATTCTTGACAATATATCTCCCTCGGTAGCTACTGAAAATGTCCGTGACCTTAGTTGAAAAAACGAGAATCACCTTTTAGAAAATATACTTTGATTTCAGATAGCCACATATAAATATATATATGAGACCAACTTACCTAACTACAAAGCTGAACTTTTATATTGAGTTTAAATTTAAATGAACAGAACCAAGATAGAAAGCAAGACGCCATCCGCTGAAAAGAGAACTGGGGATTCCCCGACTTCGGTTTGGGTCTCCTCCCTAGATCTCCATACACACATGTTGAAAATTTCTTCAAGTATATCTTAAATTTTGATAAGCCTGATTTTGACCTGAGATTTCAGAACGGATTATTCTATTTTCAAATGTTTATAATGTTTCGAAATTGGCTTTATCATATGTAAGGTTATGTGTGAGGTTAATTCATATCATTATGGTATGAATATATTTTTATCATGCTATCATACATACTGCTGGGATAATGTCCTCTTGTTTATTATGTCACTCGAGAACACGTATCTTGATCTACATCTTGTTGTTAGTGGAATGGACATACGAGCTGCCCTTACAAGAGGACTCCATATCATCGGTATCATCTTTATTGGCCTGTCAGGTAAGTAATAAAATAAGATGAATTAAGATATATACGCAAAGACATTTCACTGAAAGTCAGAGAAAGTTGGTACATGGAGATGGTTTTTAGAACAGAGATTGTGGTAGTCGTTCTTCATTTACCCTTCAACCCATCGCTCGTATTAAAACGTCCGTATGCATCATCATGAATAATGGCCAGCTAGGACGCTACTTGTCAAAGGTTCATAAATCATTTGTTTCTGTCTTTTCTTCTTTTACAATAGCAAGCGACATCCTGGAGATTAAACTGCCATGGAAAAGGGCTCATTTCCAACGAAACAATCATTCTACGTAGATCGATCCAACTTGGCGGGGACTCTCTCTGAATGCAATCAGATTAAGAGATAAACACGCCTCCTCTTGGCGTTGAGTAAAATACAGAAAAGCTGGGGATTCTACGAGTATGTTGGAAAAGAGGAGGCGTGTTAGTCTGTAAATCTACTTGCATTCAGGGAGAGTCCACGCGGAGTTGGGTCAATCTATGTAGACCAATAGTTTCATTGGAAACGAAACCTTAGGAAATAAAAATAAATAAGCCATAATATTGCTTTAATAGGTCTTGGCTTGATGGGCAAATTATCCGGCCTCTTAACGTGCACACGCGTGGTTAAGGAGACTGCATATATTTGTCAACCTTATTTTCTTTAATTTTCATAAAGCATTCTAAAACAAAGATTCTTCTACACTAAATCGAGATGATATGACCGAAACAATAAACAGACAGTGACTTATAATACATATAAGGCTCTATTCCCATAGATTTTAGATCGATCTATCCCCGCGGGGAGTCTCACTAGATTACTTTCAGATAATCCGACTTAAATGTCCGTCCCGCCTACTACAAGCTGTAAGGGGGTAATTAACTTTCGTGTCCGCCCGGCTGACAGCTATTAAGCGTGAACCCCCAGGGAGTTAGGCCGATCTAAAGTAGGTCGATCTAATCTATGGAAATGGGGTGTAAGACAATATACTTATATTAGAACGATGTCCACGTAGGCCTACATCACCTGTACCTATTATAAACAGTTATTCATACTGAAACTGAATCTGGACAAGAAAAGTGTAACAGAGGCGTATGAGCTGGAGGGAAGAGGTCTTAATGCCCTCGCATTTTTTCAACCATTCATGAACGTAAAGAACGGTTGCCCCCTCCATCCCACTCTAAATTTTGCTCCAAAAATTATTTTATAAAACATTTTAAAGCAAGCACTCCAGCCTAGCTGTCAAAACAAACGTATAAAATCTAATTGAATATTGTTAATAACATAAATGGAGACCACTGTTGTGCAATGTTGAACAATAAGGGAAAGCACTCCCCCTTCAAACATGGGTCCAATGTCATGTGCTTGAGCAGGATATCCCTTTCCTCTACCAAGAGCACAGATAGATTCGTCACTAGATATCCTCAGATCTCTCTGATTAAAATGACAGTACTCTCTGTACGCGTGAGAGAAGATGTCCATACATAATAAAAACTGCGGCCCTGGTAGAGGGTAGGATATTCCCAACACTGTTATCATATAACAAGGCAAATATACATGCAGCACCACGAGACTGGTATGAGGTAAGAAGTGGGGCGACAAGCTGTCTTCAATGACTCAAATGACGTGTCCACACTTTCCCTATCTCCCAAAAGGATTTCTCAACTTCCATATGTTACGCAAAACCCTCGGTAAAACCAGACTAAACTTAAAATTTATCCAACCTAAAAGGTAGTTAAAATCATCTCTAGGTAAAAATTAGTCGATCATGGCGGTTTTAGGTCTAAATCATAGTGCAAGCACCTAGAACTTATTACTATTATTAGCCGTACATGGCCGTACAGTTGATTAGTCGCCAAGCATACGGATTTTTCAGCTGTCCTTTAGGCTGCTCATCTGGCTGTTGTCGGTATGTTGTTGCATACAACAATTGCACACTCACCGCTTACTGTCCACACATAGTTTGTTATGTCACTGCTCAAATGGCGGTTGACCTGGTCGAAATGAATGAAGCACACGTGGCACAGTCGTATATATATATGTGAATCTGGATGTGGACCTGAGAAAAATGCTGGAAGGTGGAGGGGGTCTGTTGAGCCCTATAATAATTAAGTAAATTGTACCCAGTAGTAATGAATCCTTTGATTGGTTTGGGGAAAGGAAACGTCTAACACTTTATGAAAAATATTTTTTAAAAAGGCAAAAATTCCCTCTGCACCATTCGCCATTTGATTGCATAGATTTGAACGTGACTTATACTCACCTGTCATTACAGCACTTACCTGGGATTCTATGTCAAAGGTGTCGTGTAAATCACCCAGATAAGAAGAATCACAGGACAAACGGGCCCATGATGTTAAAATAAATTAGGTCTGATATGAATGCTATACTCACTAAGTCTGTGGAACCTAAACATGCCTAAACCACGGACCTAATAATGCCCAAACCAAGGAGTTACTCCTTGCCTAAACCTAGGTAAAACGTACAGACTAACATACAGTAACTAGTAGCGGAAGTAACCTAGATTAGGTATAAAGCATGCATACGTTAAAGAACAACGCGATAAAAGATTTGAATATGAGTCTTTCAAATTTCATCTGGGGATCAATATAAAACATATACACACTGGACAATAGAAGTGTCACCCCCAGGATCAGAGTAATCAAAGTTATAATGCCTGGTCTACTTATAATGTGACTAATGGGTATAAAACCGCTGTACCATGGAATTGTATTGTTGGTCTTTTTGTGAAATTTGATGTTAATAAAATGATACCAGGAGCATATCATTCCACGGTCATTTATCTCCCCCAAAGTATTGGTTCAGTAGGGATGACTCTTCTATTGTCCAGTGTATACACGTTGGGCTTACATTGTATTCACCAAAATATGCGAAAAATACAAGCAGCCATGCCATATATATGCATAGACGATTTTCTTGTGTCTAGAATAATTTATATTGTACAGCACTCACCGCGGATCTAAATTGCATTTTGTCAAGTTTCATATTCATAAGTATTATACAGATGTAGATTTTTTTTCAAAACCACTTTTTTTCTCTTGATTCTGAACAGTTACGTAGGCCTACGTTCCCTGCATTCTAACTTAGTGCGAATTCAAGGCAGGCATTTAAATCATTGTCTGTAAAGGCGATGTAAAGTGACTCTGATATATATGGACAGGCTAAAAATAAATTAAGACAACATAAAATCCTTGTAGCCTGCAAAGTTATGTCTCAAGAGAAAAAAGGTGAATTGTTGGCAATATGCAGTTTGCATTGATTCTGTTGACAATTAAAAGAATAAAACTAGAAAGAAGCTAAATGGTGCTAAATTTTGGCATTGCACATGCGTTTTTACGGAGGCAATACCATGAATTAATTGAAATTTTGTTGAAATTTAGAGGTTATTAAAAATAATTCAGCAGGCTATGGCGTTATTGACCATCTGGTTTTTGCTATCTAAATTGCCGTTAAATTTTTCGGTCCCATGTAAAATTTTTAAAAGACGATATACGTACATTATAGTTTATCAGTGTCATCTGAAATATACCAATAAGTTCCGTTATCTTGGGTACGTACTACCAACATCAAGAACTCATATATTTATGCAGGTCAGTATGGAAGTAGGTCCCACGCACACATTTCGTTATTACTTTGAGCAGGAGGGGCAGAGAAAACCTCATGTCCTCCCTCTTTTTCCCCCTGTTAATCACAACTTAACATAACCTATGCCATAAGAGCGATTGTCGAATGCGATAAGAGGCCTAGGCCTATTGGTATTTCAGCCTGGATCAAGCCTAGCAAGAGCATGACCCACGTCACAGTTGTCAACCATGTAGGCCTACGTGTCTGATAGTGATAGTTTATTTCACCGTGACATTTTTGTCGTTAGTCTGATAGCATATAAACAAAATTAACCGAAGAATAAAAAGATGTCCTAGCTTTTGCAATTGTTGATTCACAAATTTGCATATCTATGTATAAACACTTCGTCTACGACTGAAAATATTTCATTAAAAAGTGTTCATTCCAAGTGCAGAAAGTGTACAAGAATGGGGTGTCCTTATAATTAAAATACAAAATCTAATTAAGATAGGCCTACTAGTACATTTGCACACGTGTAGCCTACTAATATAGGCCTATAATCATTATAGGCTCATAATAATTTTTTAAACATCTTATATTAGCAGCAACATTCTTCTCTAAGGGAATCAGTGCATAGACCTATATTTAAAATCTTTTTTAAAACACAAAAAGTTGCTCATGGTTGATGTAGAGCACACTCAGTACCGAGTGAAAGAGGGATCGTAGAAGGGAAGACACCGATTCTTCGCTGTAACAATCTGCAGGGATATTTAGTGACGTCACTGATTGAGTGAAAGAGCAAGGAAGACTGTCGCATTCGCAACCGGGGGTGCTCATCTCACCCATCGATCTCAAGGTTTGTTGAGCGTTCAGGAGAGTTCCATGTCTTAACAGGAAGAAGTGCGAGGCCTCTGGATCATCATAGTTTAGAAAATATATTTTAATTCGTCAGAATGGCTGCGAATATGTACCGGGTTGGAGGTAAGTATCTCAACCCATGTGCATATGCTTGGCGGATGGATACGCGATTGTTCAGTTATAATTCACTCCGAAAATGGTTGTGATTTTTGTGAAAAACAGATTATTCAGTGTTTCAATGAAGGTGTTGTGTACCAAATATCACACTGGGCACAAATTTTTGTTTTTTCGAATGGAAAAGGAGTTTAATTCTTTGTTTGTCGTTATCGCAATCGCGCGCGGTTGGTAGTGATACGGCTCGATTGTGCCGCATCAAAATCGCGATATTACTGGTTGAATACTATTTCTAGGGAAGTTCAGAAGCTTTAACTCGGATCCCGAGGTTAAGCAGATTTTTGTGTTCAAGGATTTATTCTGAAATTTAGTTTTCTTTGGTTGCAATTAGTACATTTGTCTCTCGGGGACTATTTTGTGCCAATGCATTTTGCCCACCCAAAGCAATCACCCTCCTTTGTTCTTTCCTTCAGACTATGTGTACTTTGAGACATCGTCTACGTCACCATATCAGATTAGACGAATAGAAGAACTAAACAAGGTATGATTGGATTGAGGCAGTATTTTAAGTATTAAGACACAAGTGTATTTTATAATCATAGTCTAGATCTAATATTTTAAAAGCAAAGTCTCCCATGTTTTTTTTATGAATAATTTTGCAAGGTAATTGTAGTAAGTCGGTTTCCAATCAGTGTGTATGGTATTTAACTTTTTTCATTGAATATCTTTTTTTTTTACAAGAAAAATTGCTATGTTGAGCAGATTATTACTCATTTAGTTCAAAATACCTCTTGATGCAATGTGGTTTTTTTCTCTTGCAGACACCAAATGGCAATGTGGAGGCCAAAGTCATGTGTTTCTACAGGCGGAGAGACATTTCCAACTCTCTTATCATGTTGGCAGATAAACACCAAAGTAAGAATCTTAATTGTTGCCTCTTTTGTGCCTTGCTTGGCAATGGAGCCTTGCATGCCACATGTGTATTTAAATTAATTCAAGTTTCTGTAAAGAAACCTTTCTTTTGATTTCAAACAGAACTTAGTAGAAAAACGTTGTTTTTCTCTAAGATTATGCAACTGGAATATACATAATCCTGTGTTGTACAATGCATCTACTTTAGGTACACTTGAAGATGACCAAGAAATGGAGGAAAATGATGATGTATCAGAGCAGCAAAGGCATCAGCTCAAGCACAGAGAACTCTTTTTATCAAGACAAGTGGAGACATTACCTGCCACGCATATACGAGGAAAGAGTACAGTAACTTTATTGAATGAAACAGAGCTGCTAGCATCTTACTTAAATAAAGAGGTAATTGTTAATATTAGGTTCCATGCAGAAGCAGTAGAATCTTATATGAACATTGCAGCGTGAAATGGCTTGCTTTCCTGGAATTTGGAAAACATTTTAAAAGTATAACCAGTTTTTATCAATTTTTGTGTGTACATTTTCATACAATATCCATAAGGCTGTGAACAGTATGATTCAGTGAAGTGTGTGATGAGAAATACACAGACCTGTTCTGAGTAAATGTATGAAGTAATTTTCAATCCAGCTGTGACATTGAAATTTTAAGAGATTAAATAGGTGTGTATGGAATAATAAGAGGAAACAATACAGGGGTTAAGTTACAGACAAATTTATTTATGTCCCCATGTTAGCATTTTTACAATGGTAGTAGATGTGCAGAAAATGACATTCTAATTATTTTACAGGACACATTTTTTTATTCACTGGTGTATGACCCCCAACAGAAAACCTTACTGGCAGACAAGGGGGAGATCCGTGTAGGTGGAAGATATCAAGCAGATGTACAACCACTACTTAAAGAAGGTAAGTTTATTGTGCAAGGAATTTAACAGACATGGGGGTTTTTGTAGACAAAGTCCAGACATAGATATTTAAATAGACACCCACATATGTTTAAATTATAATTTTCTGTCATAGGTTCCCAAATTAAAAAAATATATATTGTTTGCTTCAGCAGTTTTGAATTTGGACTGGCCTCTAAATGATGATCTAAGTGCTGTAATTATTGTTTGAAAATTTACCCATTACATTTGACATTTAGGTTGAAAGAAATTTTAAGTTTAATTTCACTGGATATATGCATTTGAAATACTAATATGCAGTTATGTGTATGCAGTTAAATCCAAGGAAAAAAATACTCCTGTGGTAAACTGAACCAGTATTTCCTTCATTGATTTATATTTTCCCTTTGTAGGTGAAAGTGATGGAAGGAAGATGGAAGACCTTGAAGAACTAGTCTGGAATCCAGAAACCCATTTATCTGACAGACAGATTGACCAGTTCATGGTTATAGCCAGGCAAGTATTAGCAGTTTCAAAACAGTGGGTCAGATTAGGATTTAAATGTATTTTACACCAGTATTTCTGAGAAACTAAAAATGTTTGAGATAATTGAAATTTGTGATCAGTTAAAAAGACTTCTGACAGAATTGATGAGAGAGATAAAATGAACTACATTGATAAAAGAGAGAGGGAAAAAAGAATTCCTGTATATTTTCAAAAGGGTACCTACCATTATTTTGACCATTGATTCATTGTTTATGTAATATAACTTTCAGGGCTGTTGGGACCTTTGCTAGAGCACTTGACTGCACAAGTACAGTAAGACAACCAAGTTTACATATGAGTGCTGCTGCTGCTTCCAGGGATGTCACATTGGTATGTAACACCTCATGACATAAAAAGGGCTGGGTATTGGTTTCTTTATATCGGACAAAGAACCTGTTATATAAGGCAAGCCTTATGAGGACTGAAATTATAAAGAACTTTGCTCACAAAGAAGGAAAATTTTCAATGTTTCATGCCATTTTATCCAGAAAAGTGCTGCTACAATACAATGGCATTAAACCCATGTTTTTGCCCATACATCAGATTTGTACTTCTATTTGTTAGTTCCATGCCATGGATACCCTCCACAAACACCAGTACAACACAGCCACTGCCATCTCCAGTCTGGTGCCTCCAGGGGGACCAGTGCTGTGTCGAGACGAGATGGAAGAGTGGTCTGCCTCAGAGGCCAACTTGTTTGAGGAAGCCTTGGACAAATATGGGAAAGACTTCAATGACATTCGACAAGATTTTGTGAGTAAATCATTGTGCTGAAAACTGGTCAGACTTAAATTTTTTTCCTCTGGTTTGTTGTAGATATTGAAGTGAATGATGAGAACTTTCACAGACCTGTTCTGAAAGAACTAGGTGTAGATTTCTTCAATCCAACCCTGACACTTCAAATATTATTTGAAAGTTTTTCATTTTTCTCGGTTATTGACAAAATAGATATGTTTCGTTTTTGAGTCGGTGTACTTAAATTGCATTATTGTTTGTGCACTAATTATTTTTATAAAACAAGTGCTTAAATGTTGATTTCATTTCATTATGCAGCTCCCCTGGAAGACTTTGAAGAGTATTGTGGAATATTATTACATGTGGAAGACCACAGATAGATATGTGCAACAGGTAAGATACAGTTCCCTTAGATGACACCATTGTCTTGTATCTATGTTATCTGTGATTAAATATGGGTGACAAATGGTTTAAATACATTTTGTGCTTGGAGTTGACAAAAGGAAGCCTTTATGTTTTAATAAAAAAAAGTTAAAAAATAGAAAGATATTATATTGATTGTTACTTTTCATTATTCATTTCAATTCTAAATTAATTGACTCTAAAAACTGCACATTAAATAAATTTAATTTTTGTTGCAGAAAAGAATTAAGGCAGCAGAGGCTGAAAGTAAATTGAAGCAGGTCTACATTCCCAACTAGTAAGTTTTTATAATTGAAATTTATAATATTGATAATGGGAAATGCTGTTTGTAACATTAAGGCTACCCATATTGTTGATTGTGCTCTCAAGTAGATGATGGTTTTGATACAACGGTTATAATGTTGACTACTTTTCTCAGTAACAAGCCAAATCCGGCCCAGTTGCCCAACAATAAGAATGGTTCTGCTGCGTCTGCTGCTGCTGGTGCTGCTGCCCCTGGGGCAGGGGGAGAGGGTGTGCTCTCCAGGGCCTGTGAAAGCTGCTACAGTAAGTATGACTTTTTGTATGGGTAGGCATGGTTTAACTGTAATTTTGTAAGGATGTGAAATGGCTGTTTCATTGATGATCTTCTGTTGAAGAGAAGTGAAAATACATATTTAGGTTTCTTGGTTTTAGGCTGATAATGTATAACTCTTTTTGGAAGATTAGGCAATCTAAGTTAAATGCTACATTATCAAATAACAGTGACAATCTGTCTTGAGAATTTGGAATATCCTTTTCTCTTGGACATGATTAAGACATATAAAAGTTTGTCATTATTTAACATGTGCATATTTATATGTCCATTCATTTTGTAATTACCATCTTTTCTCAGCTGCCCATTCTTCCCAGTGGTATGCCTGGGGTCCTGCCCACATGCAATGTCGGCTCTGCTCCAGTTGCTGGATATACTGGAAGAAGTATGGTGGGCTTAAAATGCCTACAAGACTTGGTAAGTAAACTGTTATAGGAGAACTTCTTTTAAAAATTTAAATAAAGACATTATGTGAAGATAGAAGATAAAGGTGCTTTGTTGAGTGATTGACTTTTAAACATGTTGGGTATGGATACAAGTATTTGGAATATCTCCCAGAAGGTAGAAATATCCATGATAAGCATTTTGAACAATTTTCATGAGTGTCTGTATATATTGAGTGTACCAGGGGTTACATATGATGTAACATGTAGCTGCTACCCTGATGTTTGTTTGTTTATCTGGTATATTTTGTAATGCATGACTGTAGTCTCCCAAATTTTCTTCTTTTTATTTTCCATCTTTCAGAAAGATGGGTCAGCTTTTTTTATTATAATAGTTGTTATACTGTACTCTACCCTGGTTCTGCCTTGTTTTAAGGATGTATTTCATTTAAATTTTGATTTTAAAAGAGTGACCATAGAGCAACCTTTATGTGCTTTGGATAATCTCATTTTGCATGTTCTAAATGAACTGTAGAGCAAATATCATGATATAATATTGAAAAAACTTTGCAAGTCTTGATGTTTTTTTTAGAAAACTTTTAGTCTCAGGGTTTAGCTTTCAATTTAGTTTCCTTTATTTAAAATGAGCATTTTTCAGTTGTGTAGTACATGGTTTGTGTTTATGTTATGTCATTGATCTATTTTGGGCCAAATATATATGAATCTCTGCATTGCCAATACTGGTGTGTAGATGATTCAATGGCCAGTTTAATCCAGATTCTGAAGTTGATATTTTGTTCAAATTGTAGATAAAATAGAAAGTTATTTGGATATAAAATTTTAACTAATCACAAAAAGGTCCAATGGCTGATTGAAATGAAGTCAAAATTGAATGATAACATGATACGTCATTATGATCAATTTTTCTGTCATTAAGTGTAAGGGAAAAAAGAAGTATAGAAAAACCTTAGTTCAACCAAAAATGTGTCAACTTCACAATGTGGAACCTCATTGGGCTCAGTTTAGCATTTTAAAAGATTTTTACCATTAGCTTTGAGTGTTCAGGCAAGTTGATTATGTTTGGCCAGGTCAAAAACTGATTTACTAAAAAGAGATATAAATAGATTATTTATCCCAAATGACAATTTCCTTCTGTTGCGTAAGGAAAAAAAAAAAGAAGAAAAAAGATTGAAAAGAATGAAAGATTGAGCCCAGTTATTGCTTTGAGTAAAGATGTTTTCTTTTCACATATGTGTACTATTTGTCCTGTTTAGATGGAGAACGCCCAGCACCCAACCAGAGGCAAGGTTAGATGAACATGTTTATTGCATAAGACTAGAAGTATATATACCAGTACCAGTATCTATGACTTTCACAATTTCAGAGGAATACATAATATAATAATTCAATTATCAGATATTTAGAGCTTGTACTTTTTATTTGCATTTTAGTTCTTTAACTGTTTTCCATTCACTTGCTGTTATTTAGACCCCAATTCCAAGTGTGTGCTGTAAATGTAAAGCTTTAGTTGTAGGCTGTTGAAGTGTTTGCAATGTTAACTGTTGTAAAATGGCTTATTTTGTTGATGCCTATAATAATGAATGTGATCTTTACAAGTATATATAAATATATTGAGAATGAAATAATTATGCCTCATCTTCCTCTTGCCACAGCATTTTGCTTAGCCCTCCTTTTTAATTGGCAAGTTGTGTGAACAGTAGATAACTGTAAAACACATTTGTGTCCAATTTTATAAGTTTTTTAAAGCTCACATTTAGGACTTTGGCGAATTTGGCTTTAAAAAAAAAAACGAAGACATTTTCCAAATTTTACTCAACATAAGGTGGATTTATTTCATCGTAGCCGTTATTTGGATAATAGAACACCCATGCTTTAGTTAAGTTTTCAAGACATACATTTGTGCGTGATGAAATTTAGTTTTTAATCATGAGGCAGCATTTTTTATGTGATATGGCCGTTGAGAATGTGTCAGCCACAAAGAAGATACAACACAAGATGAGGCATAATGTTGCATTTAAGAAATATAATATTTGTAAAGGAAACTTTAGGCAACTGTGGGACGAGTGTTTCTCTGGAACAATGGCTTTAGAATAGTGCTACAAAGTAAGCCAGATTGCAACCATATTGAAAGCAATGTTAGTGCAGTATGTAACATTTTGTTTTTTCCCCACAGAACGCCTGGCTCAGATGGCTGCTTTGAGGATGCACAAATGTACTATCAGTGGGTGTGGCAAGGTAAGAGTTGAATGGATGATGTTTGTTGATGAATCTAAGGAGAATAATTTAAGTATGGTTACAAAACACCATGGACAAGTAATTGTAGTGAATAAAATTGTGTGTGATGTTTGAAGAGGCATCAACTGTTCTCTTCAAAGCAAATGATTATAATTTTCCCCTTTATTCTTTTATTTAGGAATTTAAACTTAAAGCCCATCTGGCCCGCCATCTTGCCACTGCACATGGTCTAGCAATACGATCAGGAAGTCCACGACCAGTCATGAAAACACGTGCTGCATTTTGTCTGGTTACTACACCTCTTACTCGAATCTCACGCCGTGTGTGTAGGGACATACTGAAGCCTCGTAGGGCGGCACGCAGTCCATTCACCCCAATCAATATAGCAGCAATAAAGCAGGAGTGTAAGTTATCACATATTTACTGACATGGCAGATGAAATTGTGGAATATTATTCAATAAGAGCTGAATCATTTAAAACATGCCTTTTAGATCTGGTACAATATTTTGAGAGGATGAAACATATTCAAAGTAGGCTTTAATATTTTTGATGAAACATTACCCACCCACCACCACCACCACCAAGAAGATGGGTAATATATAATTTTACACATTTGATGGAAAAAATGGCAGAAACGTCTTTTTTACAGGCCAAGTCAGGTTGCCAGATGCAGCCAAGAACATCACCATCAAGCCCAAGCCACAGATCACCATGGAGAAGGTTGGCGCAGGCTTGAGTCTTGATGTTAGTGGAGAACATCCTCCATGGCTGGCACACTCTGAGAAAAAGGCGGAACCAGCCAGGTATGCCTACCCACGCCCATCTGCTGAGGAGCTCAACCAATTCTGTAAGTAGCTTAAATTTGCTTTGTTTACAAAAGTTGCTAGCACGAACCCAGTGCTGAAAAATATGACACAGTCTGCGTTTATTGTTTTAGGGCTCTTCATTACATTTTATATGTAAAATTTTGACATCAGTACTGTGTGATACATTAAAAAGCTTTAGAAGTGTATGATGAGAAATTTCACAGACCTGTTCTGAATGAAATGTGTTGAATTTCACAATCCAACTCTGACACTTCACTGTTATTTATAAATTGTATTTTATTACTCCCTTTGATACAGATTTTGAACTGCTAACTGGGAAGTGATGGCATGTTGCATTTTAATAAATTGATTACTTTACACTACCTACATACATACTCAATATTTTTATCCCTGCAGCTAAATAAGCAAAAATTATGATAGAATTTGTTTTCTTACTATCATGTAAGATGCTAAGTTGTGGATTTTTCTTAGCAATTTCTACCTTCCTTTGCTTTCTCAGGGGAGCGCCAACATGTCCATGTGGAGGAAGAGGAAGACATGGAGGGGGAGTCGCCTTCTGCTAAACCATCTATCATGAAGAAAAGAGGTTATGATCAAGGTGGACTAGAAGGTACATGAAAATGCACAAATGATTTGCCAAAGGGGTACATAACATGTTATAAAATAATAAGGGACTTTGATTGGGATTATGAACATGATCTTTGATTCAATGAAATATTTTTTGTAGCCATGATTTTGACAGAAGTGCATGATGAGAACTTTCACAGACCTGTTCTGAAAGAATGAGGTGTAGATTCCTTCAATCCAACCCTGACACTTCAAATATTGTTTTAACAGTTCTCAAGAATTTTTTATTCTGCATATATTCTCAGTGAAGTGATATGATTTAATTTTTTAAAAAATTATTCTTCCCTTTATGTTTAGGGCCCCCAGCAAAACGTCCAACCATGGGAGTCATCAGACAGTCCAGCAGCATCAAACAGGTAATGTGTTTTTGTTGTAAATCATAAATGTGTGTGAAATGTGAGCATAAAATATGGCCAAGTGGTTTTCTGAAACATGCAGGTATTGATGCTGAAAATTTTTGATTGGAATTCCAGTCTGCAGTTTATGTGATGGGTTGGGAGGTGGAAGGTCAGGAGGGTTTTTCGTTTAAAATGTAGTAAGTCATCAACCATAGACAAAATTGACTTTCAATTTTGATACTTTCAATAATTTTTGACAGCAACACTCCTAGCTCATCAGTATCTTTTTGTGTTGCATGTTTCAGAGGGGCCCGTACATGAACGGACGTGGCAAACCAGGGACCAAGGCCACAAGGAAACTGAACTGGGTGGATGCACCTGATGATGTCTTCTTTTTAGCAACAGATAACACAAGGCATGTCTAGCAAATACTAACTCAGTTTATGTATATTTACTTACAATCATGAAGGGTGTGCACAGATGCTTACCCCCCCCCCCCTTTAATATTGAATTTACCAGGCTGTAGAAAGTTTTTTGAATAGGCATGAGACACCTGAAGTTTGTGATGAGAATCTTCACAGACCTGTTCTTAGTGATCAGTGCTGAGTACACAATCCAACTCTGAAACTTCTGCAGTTTTTAAGTCATTACTGTTGAAAGCTCATCTCACTTGTGCATGAAATACAAACTATGCAGTTTTCTTAAATATAGAAAAAAAATTATCCTTCAACAGCTGTGATTATTCTTCGTCTTATTAATTTCAGACGCCTTCGCAAGCAACTGAATGGGACCGAATTCCGCAAAGCAGCTCGCAAACCTTGGCGCGTTCTTGAAAATGTAAAATGGCCAAGCAGCACCAAAGAACAACAGGAACCTATAGTTATTCTTGACTAAAAGATTATTTGTGTAAGAAACTGATACGTTTCTCTGGTCTGCACTAAGTGTGGGCTATATAACTCATACAAGAACAAATGTATTTGTGTATTACTTTTTTTCACCAAAGTGCATGTAAACAGTACCTAGAACGCAGGATTTGTAGGAATACATCATTTTTTTTGTGTGAAATAAGTAGTAGAAGCAGAGTAGACCTGAAAATGTACAAGTTTGTAGCTATTGAAAATTGCGCTCATATTTATTGGAAAGTATTGCAGGGAAGAAAAGTCATACAGTTTGTGGTCTTTATTAATCTGACATTCACTGTAAAAAATACAATCTTTGATAATGTCCATGTGGATTTTAAACAAGCTTGTAAATCTTAACATATTACATGATCAAAATAGCATGGATTTCTAGGAATAAAGGCTTCATTTTCAAAACTACTAGTTTGTAACTGAAAAAGTGAAATTTGCTGCTTGGTTGCCTTGATCACTTTCAAGCATAATTTATTTCAATTTGTTGGTCTTGTTAGGCTGATGTAACCCAAGTGCTATTTCTTGCAATGGATGTCCAAAACAAAGTCTGAAATTTATCCAAATGTCCTGTGCTCAGTATGACTACATACTCTCAAACTTAATCAAAAGTTCTTAGTATCACATCGGATTCTTGTTAACTAGAAGTTTGGGAGAGCTGAGCCACGAAGCTACTGGTACTGCTACTATGGGCAATATTCCTCTGTTGTGCGCGTACATACTGCTGCTGTATCCTGTAAGCTTCATCATACGACTCGACAACCAAGTTGGACCTAGGTCCAGTTTTCCATGTGTTACCTTGCTCATCTATGACTGCTGCTTCTATACATATGGTATGTATACCTGGGACAGGGAAAGTGAGCAGGAAGTGGGCACTGAAGTAGTCGTTGTGTGGCTCTGTTACTTGGGTCATAGAATTGGAAGGATTTTCTGATAGCTGGAAATAGAACAAGAAATTCCTTATTACACTTCTAATTATACAGTGGTTTTAATGTACAATACTGAGACAAGTTCTATAAGGTTATCAATTTTTTTTATTATTTTTAACTGACTTTAAGCTAAAACAAAATGCAATTGTATAAAACGCCCAGAATATTCCAACCTCAAAAAGAATCTAAATCACTCCCTCTCACCCTAGAGTAGTTCAAACCCCAATGTTGACCAATACCTTCATGTCCCCCAGTGCTTGCCCCCTGGTCTGCATTACAGAGTGGACATCCAGCTGTATACTGTGAATCTTGCGGAACAAACCAGGGTGCTTGCCATGCTGTATGACCCCCTCTATCTTCAGTGTGAGATGTGTGTCGTGGGTGATACTGACAGGCTCCGTGACACTCCTTGGCTGGGGTGAAATAGCCAGCTAAAATAATACAATATTTAAAAGTCTTACTGATAGTTTGGTTTTGATAAAGAACTTTTCTCTGAACTACTAAAAGTAAAAAAAATCATAAAACGCATTAGTTTCAGTATTTGTCATTTTACTAACACTTGGATAAAGAAGATTGTTACACTAAATTTCTTACCTTGATAGAAGTTGCCTGAAGACTTTGGTAAAAATATCTTGGAAAACACAATGGAACTTGAATCAAGGATAGCACTGTCCTCTCTAAGAAGTCCATATGCTGAAACATTGAGAACAACTAAATATGTCAACTAACACAAAATTGGCAGAAAAATGAAAATCAAGCTCTTCAATAATAAGTTTGCCAATAACACATTTCTGAAATAATTATCAGAATCTGAATCAGTTTGCCTAAATCTATGTGACTTATGTACACACCTGATAGGCAATAGGCAGTTCAGATACTGTCCCTTCCAAAGTTTTCTGTAAGTCTTGTAAGATGTCCTGGCAGGCTTCATACAGTTGCCAGCTATGTGTGGGAACTTTCTGGCTCAACCAGGACAGACTATCACTCAGATAGCCACGGCTTGAAATAATTTAAAGACATTTTAAAGAGATCATTAAGACAAAATATACTCCTCAGAAAAATAAGCAATTTTAATCTTAAGAAATTAATTATTTCCATTTGTTGTTATTTTAAAGTAAGAATTGACCCTAGGCATTCATTTCTATTTCAATTTCAATATCAAACCAAATACTTCTCATTTTTAGTTAAATTTCAAAATTCTCAAATGCAGAAATAAATAAGCTGACAATTCCCTTACCTGTTTTTACTTTGAAGAATAACTCTCAATGCCTGTGAAACAATGAGACAGCAGTGCTGTAATCTAGACACATTATCAAGGAATTCCAGTTGTACATTGCATTATCTGACTATATTTATGAGATATATCATGAAAATGCCAGCAGAAAATATGAAATATACATCCAAATATCAAGTGTCTGGTTTAAAAGATATGCTATAATAATAAATAATGTGTTTTGGCTTCATTTCCTTTTATGCTATGATCATATGATGATAAAGGATACAGTTGCAAACTGCCAAGTGACACAGGATCTGCATCAAATGATGCCTGACTCAGGTGACCATAAGATGTATGGAGATTCTCAAATTCACTGGCACACTGCTGAAGCTGTATAACAAGAAGAAGTGAATCAATTAAAAATAAAGTGTCTCTAGTACATCATTAAATCATGATTGATAGGTCCTCACATGTCCTGTAAAGTGAATTTTAAAGTAAGCAGCAAAGCTTACAAATATACAGACTGCAACAGCGATGACCATGAAAGACACAGTGATCTGCATACACTGTCTGTACATAGAAAGCCATCACTACTACAATACATACTATTATTGAGAGGAGACTTGAGCATATAAATGTGAAACTAAAATACTGTCTCCAAGACACAGACCTGTCCTACCACTCTGCCACATCTCTGTATCTCCTGCCCCGTTGTCATGGCAATGTTGACAGCAATGGCCGGGGGTGGGTTGGTGCGAAAGCTGCAGCAGGCTTTCAGCAAGTGAGCACAGGCCTCTAACTGCTGAACTCTCAGCTTTATGAAGTCACACTGGAAGTGTAAGGGATGGGTAGGGGTTCCTGCAGCCTGGAAATGATTTAAGCTGCACTTGGTATCTTTGCATAATAGTATATTTTACAAGCCAAAGAAATACTGCTTTATTTAATTTTGTTTAGTAAATAAATGCCTTTAAGTTTCAAGGAAGGGATTTAAAAAATGCACCTTTATAATTAATATTTGAAATAATGGGACATGAACAAAGAGCAACAGAGCAAGCATTTGCTGAAAACTTTTACAAGCAACAAGGATGTGAGCTTGTTTAAAAAGAAACATTCTAAATACTAAAATTCTCTGTAAGAAACTTGTCCAGCCATTAATGCAGCAAATAAAAAGCAGACAACACTACTTGTTATCAAAAACCTACCCTGAGTGAGGAGAGACCCCTATGGTAGTGTACTGCAGCCTGTGTTATACACTGCATCATTGTAGGGATGTCATCTTCTACTCTTCGCAGGCTGGTCTCTCCTATACAGAACTCATGGAGGCTAGTCAGCCAGAACAGGAACTGCTCAGAAGAGACCTTCAGAATAAATGAGGACAACCAAATTCATATTTTATAGATATTAAAAATTGTAAGATTGTAACACAACTTGAAGGTGAATTTAACACTATACAACATATATGAAGACACTGCAAATAAACAACTTTTTTCTTTTACAAAAATTTATAAATAAATAGAAATAAAATTTTTAAAAAATTCAAAAATAAAAATGAAAGAAGCCAAATTTAAGAAATTCTACTTTTGATTTAAAGTAATGGTATGAGTGAGAGTTTTAACATCTAATGCAATGTATGGTGCAGGAATGTGCCAAAATACCTTTACAAACAGACTTTTGAAGATTCCAGCTGCTACTTCATGGTGACCATATCTGGTGGCCTGCCTTGCCACTTTGTAAGCTTGCCAGTGATTGGTCACATTTGTCAATGCCATAATTGTCTCTTGACAGTCACCAGGTAACTCGTAGGCAGCAGTGGCTTGAAAGACTAAGGTGCAGAGTGTTACCTAATAATCAATACACAGAAAAAAAATAAACTGACAGGTAGGGTTTCGCACACTTACTGTGATTGCAATTCCTCACTCTCTCTTTCCCACAGGAACTCACACACAGCAATATTGCCCTGTTACAATAACATGATTTTCAATAAAACTTAAAGGTGAAATGTCTTTAAAAATTCACAATGTTCTGAAATTGAACTATGAATCATTATTTATTTCTTGTTTTTGATTAGGTACTGAACAAAGCAGCAAACAAACCAAGAAAACTTTTTAACCCAGCTATAAAATCATTAATAATAAGTAATATTTTTTCAGTTAAAAGTGCCAAGAAAAGTTATCCAAAATCTAACAAAAGAAGTAAGTGTTTGGGTCACATGTTCTGACTTACTGCAAAACCATGCTGCCCAGACTCTGTTGCCTGTTTGAGTGTGGTCTGTATTTCAGAAAAGATGCTCTGCAGGCTTTCATTGTTGTAACTGCTCACTGCTGCTAGACAGTCACACAACAGGAGGGCACTGGACACTAGAAAAAAGGTTATATAATATTTTAAAATACTGCACACTTAAATGTCACTAAGTTTGTACTGTGCATCAAAATTGTTTGTTTGTCTGAAATACACTGGTTGCAAGAATAAGTTGTATTATTAAAATATTAACACCTAATTAAACACTGACCCAAATATATGCAAATAAACCACTATTATTGATTTAGATCTTAAACAGTATGTATATAATTTCTAACCAGAAAACAGATTTCAAATTATTTTACATTATCCTTTTCATAATCTAAACTTATGTAATACAAACATTTTTTTCATTGTTTTTATTTACTAATTCAGTTACCTGGGGCAGAGTTCAGGAGTGATGAGAGAAGATTAAGAAACTTTTCAGCCGCAGATGAAGATGCTTCACTCAACTTCACTACTGACAAGAGGCAGACCTGGAATGAGTGTTGACACTTCCTAATAACATACAATTCCTAATTACCTTTCCTTATAATTCAATTATGGTATCTATATGAAAATTTAACTTTTGGTAAAGCATTCCCACAAAATATCATTAAAAGTAAAACAGGAAGCATACAAAGAAATTGCATTTTTTATATAGCATTTATTTACTCTTTGGGATTTATTTTTAATAACCAATTAAAAGAATAAAATATGGTACCTTCAAAGCTTCCTTGTTTTTCTTGTCATCACTCATAGCTGAAACTAGCACCAAAGCTTCTAAGGCAGTGCATGCTTCTAGTATGATGGGGAGGGTGTCATCAGAAGTTTCTAAATTTAATATTTAACATTTTACATAAAGAGATAACAAATAAAAAATGTTAAAGCAGCATATATGTCAACAATAGAAACAAAACATCTTTAAGTCTGCAACAGCATTTTTCTAAATAGAAAGTGTTAAATATCTTCATCTGCATTGCTAAATGTGTGACTCTGTGTCTGAATTACCAGGTATACATAAATTTACTGGGCATGTTATAAAGGTTACACAAAATTATCAGTCCAGTTTTTAACAAATATATTGTTGAACATGAATTATTAGTGAACATTACCCTTCAATGTCCAAAGTGCCAAGTCAGTGAGGAGTTCTGTTGCTCTAGAGGCAATGCTTGGGTTGATATGGTAACAGAACTCGGAACAAATGTGATGAAGTGCTGAACCTATAGACAGACATAACATTTTACAGTACATATATACATACATGCATACATACAGGATATTAGGATAAAATGCTTTAAATCTTGTCCTGCATTGCAGTTTATTTCTAAATGATTCATAACGCTAGTTTAAGGACTGTGAAAATGTGATTCAATCCCTCCCTATAAATCAATATATGGGTTAACCATCTTTCCAAAGTTAACACAGTTTATCTTGACTGATAAATTGGTGAAATATGATTTATGATCTGGACTTTTTCTCAAATGAGTTTTTCTATGTTCTGATGCCTAAGATACAGATTTCATAACTGTATTAAAAGAGGACTTTTATATACTTTGTTATTTTTATCATATATACCTTGAATTTGATTGAATGTGCTTAGAGCAATAGTTTTAGACAAAGATGTAAGCACTAGCAGAGCTCCCATTCTGAGACCATCTAAGGGGGTGTTCATGGTAAAACTGCAAAGGCACTGCAAATAAATGATTACATATAGAATAATGCTGGATTACATCATAACCATAATTGCCTTGTAGATAATATACCAGATGATATATGATCAACTACCTGGAATATAAAATCAACAAAACACAAAAATTGCTTGTCAGGCTTAAGCTGATTAGTTGCTAACGTATCAATTACAATTAATTTAAGTTTTTCTGAAAAATATTATAACAACAAAAAATATACTGTGTAGATAAAGAAAAAAAAACACCTGAATCTGCTGGACTGTCCACATGTGAGGGGCTCTCTTTACCAACAAGCGTAGATCTTGGAGTGCTGTGATCTTCACAAGGCGCCTGGGGTCCTTTTCCAGATAAACTAGCAACAGTTCCACCTGAAACAAATGTTTTCAATCACATAAAAGCTTTGAAACACACTTTTTCTGTCTTGATTTAACATAGTCATTTTTCTTTTTTTTTAATGAATTATGGAAGCCAATTGTCAATAAAAAAGTACTGGAAAATGTAGAATTTTCTTGGCTTCTTTAATAGTTTGCTAGTACTGATGGATAATAATTCTACATTTATAACCCAAACTCAAATCATCAACACATTTCAAGATCACTTGGATTTAGCATAGTGAACATTTTCAATTTTGGGGAAAATAAATTAGTTTATAATTAACTTAACCTTAATATGCCTTTGAGACAGAAATGGACACTATGAAAACAAAGATTTATGTCCATTTAATATTTTCGTCAATACAAAAATACTTAGTTTAGTTTAGTCAAAATCAAAAAACACCAAAACAAATCATCTGCACTACCCCCATATGACTCTGCCATAAGTGAAGACATTAAGCATGCCTTGTATTACAAAAACATTTACCTGTTGTGGAATATCTATGAGTGACTTAGCTGCCAGCATTGAGAGTGTGTGGAGAGTGACAGTCACCATGTCTCTGGCTGGGTAGTTAGGCAGCATCTCTTTACATAACTCACGCACCTGATTAAATATACACATTTACTACACTGTTTAACGAGAGTTTATTTAAATTCTAGAATATTCTTTAATTCACTTCATGAATCCTAGTTTTTAAAGTAAAAAACAGGAAATGATGTGAGAATCAAGCTGTTCATTTGCAAATAAAAAACAAAATAAATTGGGTTAAAATATTAACTTCTCAATTAAGACACGATTTGTTAGTAAAACATTACCTGACATACGCTATATAGAAAAATACATTTAAACGTTAGTGCATGACAAAAATGCTCTGAGCATGTTTAAAGTCAAAATGTGTATATACTATACCTAAAACCCAAATTATATTCACTTTAAAATCTATACTTAAAGAAATAAGAGTGCTGACATATCCCCCCTTCATACCACTCACCCTGGCAGAGGTAGTGGCATCATGGTGCATATGTTGGAATACAGGTATCAGCTTCAATTTCATATCAACAGGAGTGGCCAGCCCTTGGATCATCTCAGCCAGCTTCTGGCACACGCTGGTGGCAAATTGTCTAAAACAACATTTCTTTTATGAAAATAATGTAAGATTATTTCACAAAAAAAGACATCTTTTAATTCATAATTATCATAGAATGTGTACCAAGTACTGAAGAAAAGGTTTTACACAAACACTGAATTATGAAAGAAGCAAGCATTTTATCCTAAAGCACATAAAAATGAATTATCTCTCCAAAAGCTCCATTGCTGTTTGAAATTGGCAATGTTCCACTGAACATCTAAGGAAAACATCTGAGGTGAAAAAATTCAGATATGTTCAACTGTTTTCTATCCTGGCGTTTTCACGACTGTTTTCATCTTAGTCACAACACTCACTTTGAACGATCAGCAAAACATGATGCTACAAATATGGCAGCTTCAACTTCCACAGCATCATGGGAATCCAAGCTATTGATGACACTGTGGTGAGCATTCTTCCTGTCTGAGATAATACTGGCAATGCTACCCATTGTTCTGAAATATAAAACAAATCATTATTATCATACCTTTATGACCCGTTTGTTTCATAGTGACTCAGACTTAACAACTAAGCTGTTTAAATAATATTTCCATCAAAATGATAACAGTTCAGTTTAGATAAAACACTACTCTGATAATTTACCTCTATTAGTATCATCATGTTTAACTGGTTATATATTCATAACTCCAACAGATTATTATGGTGACAGGGATACCCTTTAAATGTACTGCACTCTTTTGATTCAGAAATCTAATTTTCAAGAAGCAATTCCAGGAATAGTAATTGCCAAATCTTTTCAGTGTAAATATTATTCTGACAGAAGCATTGCGCCTTCTTCTTCTTTCAATTTTTTTATTTTTGTGAAGGACTTTCTGCAGTATTGTGCTGTACACATTTCACCAATGCAAATCAATAGTACGTAATTCACCTCAGCGTGATGGCTCTGGCCACTGGGTCATTGCTGTGAATGACAGAAAATATTCTCCTCAGAAATTCATCCACATTTAGAATCTTATCAAGATGCTTTTGGCTTTGCTGCATAACTTTTAAAATGTTCAGCCTCTGGAAATTTGTCCTGAAAAGTAAAATGTTCATGTATATGGTATTATAGAAATGAAAATACTAGTAATCAAATTTCAGATGATTTTATGCCTTTAGCCCTCCTCCCCTGCATCCCTGTCAACAAAAAATAATTATAATACATATATAAATAAGTTAATAAAAATATTAAAATGAACAAAATAACTACTAGATCTAATATAATGCAAAGCTAAACTTAATCAAACTATATATGTGCAGAATAAATAGCTTTCTCTACTTGATTGAATACAACTCTGGAATATCTACTTACCCTGTTCTGAAAACATCAGCAAGTTTTAGTGATGCAGAGTTGATCAAAATTGGAAATGGATACTTCTCAAATAGCTTGGGAAACCTTACTATTGCTTCACACTGCTCTCCCGGTTTCTGGGACCTTAATCCTGCCAGAAAAAGAATATAAGAAAAAATTATTTATGCCCAATTTTCAACTTGGGCTCTTTTGTAAAACTGTATCACTGCGACAGATGGAAAGTACCATGTGTAAAAGAAAATTGCGCCAACCTTTTTTGTGAACATTTCAGCTCAGATAAATAGTACCACAATGTAGTCGAGTAAGGTTGTGTTAATATTGGTTGGGGGGGGCACCTTTATCAAGCTCCAAAAGAGCTGAATTTGCATCCTGCTCTTGTTCTCCATAGCTTGAATCACTAGTTATTCCTGAATTCTTATAAGACAAACTCATGCCTGACATAATTGTTAATGTATAGGCACCGCATCAAACAAAGTTGGTGTCAGCGTCAACCCTACACACATGCGCTGAAACCGGAAGTTATTATTTTAACTATGCAAAGAAATTTGTGGTGGAAATAAAGTGGCGTTTTTGCTCCTAACGAGCTCATTATACAGAAAGATTTAAATAAAAAATCTCTTTCTCCTATTTTTTCATATGACTTATATTAAGTATATCATATCATTGCTAATTGTTAGCAATATTTTTTCTGCGGGATAGAAAAAGGCGGAAGTCATGGCAGACGAAGCAAAGAGTTTGTTGGCTCTTTTAAACGGCATTGCACGCAAAGATTTCTACAATGACACAGATATTACACACGATTTGCTCAAGAGTGAACTATACGCGGATATGTCGGAGGAGGATTTTCAAAATCTGATGAAGAAATCGACCAATTTAATCAAGGTAAATACTACCCAGATCAAACCTTAATGAATACAAGTTGATCATGCCATTATGATATAATGTACAACATTAGTTATAGCACTTCTACTGGTATAGTAAATAGAAAAACGCCGAATATTAGGTGTTAATGCACTAAATATATTCTAGTTCATTTATGACATTTTGTAAAGAGATTTTTTGTTCTAAACTTATGATATATACCACAAAAGCTTTTAGAAATATTATTTACCAATTATATTCCCTGGCCATAAACCGACTCTTGCCTCAGTTTTAATTGAAGCAACCCTGCCTTCTAGTTTATTTTTTAAAGTTTTTGCTCAAAGTACCCATTATCAATAGAAGTTTGACAAAATTTGCTAACTTTTTGCAATAATCACTTTTATTTACACATACTGAGTAAAATGCTCAATTTCAGTATACATGTTGTTATTAATTACATTACTTTGCAGAGCATGTCATCAGCTGACATGGATTTTAACCAACTGGAAGCCTTCTTGACATCGCAGACAAGGAAGAAGGATGGTGGACTGACAGAGGAGCAGGCCAAAGTTTATGCCAAGTTCTGGAAAAACCATAAGACAAAAATCCATGATAGCCTAGTTGCCCAATCTACATGGGATAATACTCTTAAATCTGTTAACTGGAGGATAGATATAAAAACTCAGGCAAAACACATTGAACAAATCAACACCCCCACTGCCATTGTAGAGGTGCAATTAGAAAGTGCTAAAGATAAGGTACTTTGTTTTTTTTAATGCACACTCTTCTTGAAAATGATGATATCTGCTTTTGTCATTCTAATTAACTAACTTACTTATTTTTTATGTATGAAAGGTTTAGTTTGTAAATATGATGTTTTTTTCAAAGGTGCCTTATTATTTCTTATGTTTAATTGTGGTCAAATAAATATATTGATTATCATAATACTGCAGTAGTTATATTTTTATACTCATAAAATTGCTTTTTTCTTTTATGAAGACCATGTATAGAGTTTCATCATAAAGGGAATTCTAAAATCACTCTTGTATTCCTTTTTAGACCCAAGAGACTCAGACATTTGAGATGGATGAAGAAAAACTAAAAGATGTTTTAAGCAGTATACAGGACATTGAAAAACAGATTGTTCAGTATTGCCAAAATCAGGGATAACACAGGAAAGGAAATGACAGGAAATAAAATTTATATTACACATTGTTATAAGATTTAAGAGGGGCCTGCTGGCATAGAATGTTTAGGTGCACGTTAAGTTAAACATTTGATGAATGTCTGTGAGATTACCAAAAAAATAAAGACTGAAATTTCAAGAAGGGTGACTGATATAAGCATGATTAAGATGTGTTAGAGATGCCTTGTGAGGTGCATTTAAATTGCTCTTCTGAACATTTTATAAAATGGCAAAAGAAATGATGTACAATTCTTGTAATAGTAGTAGTTATTTATGTCAGTTGGGATTGGCTATGTGAAAAGGCCTGATTTCATGAGCTGGTGATACAGGATTATGATTTAAATTCGCCCTATATTAAGACAATAAAACAGAAATTGCCAAGAAGTTGATTCTGGAAAAAATTATAAAAATTAAATAGATATGACTATTAAAAGAGAGAACTTTAAAGAGATAAAGTTTTGCATATTAAAAAAAAAAAAGAAAAGAAATACCATAAAAATAAGATGTATCATTTCAAGATCATATTTTGTTGCAATGACAATTTTTAAACTTGCAACACTGATATTATTGTGCAAAATAAAAACATAATGTACATTGCACATAATATTATGATTGAAAAATAAACTCAGTATTATTTCAATGATAAATTGTTCTCTTTAGCATTTTTAGCTGACAGATATATACTGTTAAACACCTGCAGTCATTTGTTTTTGTATAATCACAGCATTGGTAAATAATCAAGTCTACTAGCTGGTATTTGGACAGGAAAAGGACTAAGATTTTCATATTGCTCTATGTTTTAGAACAGCTATATATTGATAAACCCAACTTGTTTTACTTTTGTTGAAGTAAGCTCATTTTGGCACTTTTCCAACAGGTGCCTTCAGACACGCCCCCGTCAATGTGGCCGCCAGACGGCGACTCTCACACGTAAACAAGAAAGATGGCGCACAGGGGCGCAGGACTATGTCGGGGGTTCAGCCGATACATAAAAGAGAGCAAGCTCGCAGCTTGTTCTGTGAAAAAATGGCCTATAATATTAAGACGGACTATGGCATCAGCATCTTCACCAATATGCACAACGTATATTCCGGAGTTTGACGGGACAAGCGGGATAAAATCCTACCAAGACCTCCACGACCTGAGTCTTCGAGACCCAGATCTATTTTGGGGTCGACTGGCCAGAAGTCGCGTCAAGTGGATGACCGACTTCGACCAAGTTCAGAAATGCGATATGGAAAAGGGGGATTTTAAATGGTTTCTAGGAGGAAAGCTTAATGTTACAGGTTTGATAACTTGTGTCACTTTATTAACACAGAGCACAAAAGTTGGATTCGTCGAACGACCAAAGATAAAATGTTACCCTTCAATGGCCTCATTTTTACAGCACCCAAGCTGCTGCAGCTGCTTTCTTGCCGTTTTAACCCAACTAGTTTCAGTGTATCTTTACATTCATTTTAAATTCATGTGCATTTTAATTTAATTTTAACATGAAAATATTTTGCAAATTAAATCTCTTTCAATGTGGGTAGATAATAAATCAGAAGATTAACAGATAGATAAACAAGTGAATTAGTGAATCATAGTAAAACGAAATATATTGCAATTAGTATGTGGGAAATTAACAGATAAATGAATTGATAGATTAACAATCAAATGCAAATGAGTAAATGAATGAATGATAAAAAAGAATAACATGGGTCAACCCCTAAGCAGAATATGGAAAAAATATGAAAAAGTCTGAAACTTAAAAAATCTTTCTGATTTATATTTTTATAATCATGTGTGCTTGTCCACATCTATGTTTATGTAGAATTCCATTATTTTTTAAAATTTTACGGTTAAATACATGTTCATTAAAATAATTAACCAAACTTCTGACAAAGTTTTAAATGTGAACATTATCAGTGTTGAAACATTGATACTAGAGGTTTTGAGTTGACCAAGTTTATGGTTTAGTTGGAGCCTCTAGGGTGGCCTACAGGATACTGAGTAGGACCATAAATAACTTAAGTCATAAAATAATTTAATGTTCCCCAGCTCTTGAAGAGATAAACCCATGATTGCCTGGTAGAACAAACACTTAAAATTGAATTTAAACAAATATTATATGTATCAAAAGCTTATAGGGGTCAATTTGAAAAAAATTAAAGTGAATTTTGTTATATATTGTCATTATATGACTTGGATATGCCATGCTTGGAAATTTAAAATTTTATCATATGAGCTTCTGCTAACACTGCTTTTATTAACATGCATTTTTGTTTCTTATATTTATACTTATATTGATAGAAAACCTATATTTAGAAATTTGAGGTAAGCGCATTGTACATGGTGTAAAATGGAAGAAAAGAGTTTTTTCATTTTAAGTTGTATAGATAACTAAAGATGCATATCAAAAATATTTAAAGTTGTTTTGCAATGCACGTCTTGAGCATAATAAGTGCAAATATTTTTTCTGTAAATGATATGAAAATAAAATTGAGTGTGGATATATTTGGCATGTTTTAGAGAGCTGCATTGATAGACATGTTGAAAGCACTCCAAACAAAGTGGCATTAATTTGGGAAAAAGATGAACCTGGAACAGAAGAACATGTTACTTACAAGTAAGAACCTGTTGTACTGAAAGCTCTCTCCTCTCTCTTATCTCCATTTCAACAGCTGATGTATTTCCCATGGAGCTTTCCCATCTAATGTTAAACTAGCATCTCTGGTATAAAGGAAACATACTTCATATTTCTTGTTTCTTTATATTCTGAGCCTTATTACATATTATAAATATTAATATAATTAAAGCACAAAACTGGAAAAAGATAAATATATTTATTTCTAAGAAAGTGGAAATTTTCATTTGGATGAGCTTAGTACAGTCGACATATTTTGAAGAAATAGCAACAAAATGATATGATGCTGAAGTATAGTTTATAACACAAATCTCTGAATAAGATTTTGGCACAAAAGATGCTTTAATATTCTAATGGCCCTCAACACTAACTTTCAAATAAAAAAAAACTATCACTTCAATGTATTTCTGAAATATTTGATATAAGTATAAATATAGATATAAATTTTGTAGACCAAATTTTTCTTTTTTCTTCTAAATGAGTATTGATTGTAAACAATAACATGCATCACTTGCATTTCCTTCACATAGACTTATGATTTTAGAGTATGGTGTTGTAATTTCAGTACTTAAAAAGAATGAAAGGTGCTACTGAACATTTATTTTGAACTACCTGGGAAGATGACAGACAAAGACAGTTATATCTAACATCTCTTTAAAAAGCAAATTGATATATATTGCAGAGAACTCTACCATAAGATGAACCAGATTGCTAATATGTTGAAGGATCATGGTGTGAAGAGAGGAGATCCTGTCGCCATATACATGCCTGTGTCCCCACTTCTAGTGGCTAGCATGCTGGCATGTGCAAGAATAGGAGCTGTACACAGTGTGGTCTTTGCTGGGTTCAGTGCTGAGTCCCTGGCTGCGCGTATCAATGATGGTAAGTTTTTTCAAAAATACATAATTATAAAGTTATGTTGCGTCTGCTGAATTCTGGTATTTCAATACTGATTTAACTCTTAAAAATAAGATTAAAAACTATTTATTTGTATGATAGAAACTACTTATTTGTGAATCATACCTGTATGTAGGATCCTGAAATATAAAGGAAATAATACATTAGAGATTGGTCATACTCAGTTGAATAATGGATACTTTATTCTCTTTACAAGAGGCCAGCTGAGTGATGACATTAATTCCATGCAAAAATTCTTGCTTACAGTAGAAAAAACTGGAAAGAATTAACCAGAGACATGTCTGGGAATATCTAGTGATAAATCAATATGTGCCCCTGGCAGAGTGTGGGTATTATGATATTGTTTATTTACCTTGTTGTTTGCCAGTCACAATCATTAGATCATATGTATTCCACAGAATCCTGTTTGATTTTATCCTAGATTGCAAGACTTAGCACTATCTCAGAGATTCTCATTTCAGCAATATATTTCTTCAATTCTGTTTGTACATGGCACTTTTAGTATCTGATAATTTTGTTTAAAATTTAGCTGGAGCAGAAACTGTGATCACCAGTGATTTTGCAGTACGTGGAGGGAAGCTTGTAGAACTGAAGAACACTGTGGATGCTGCATTGGAGAAATGCCCTGGTGTCAAGAGAGTGTTCATGGCAACCAGAACTAATAAAGAAGTTTCAATGGGAGAGAAGGATTTTCTGCTAAAAGAGGTACTATTGAATGTGCAAGGGTTATAGTCATTGAAATATCAAAATTAGTGATTGTAACATATACGAGATATGTTTGATCTGCGGATTTACTTACTGTCATTAAGGGTATATATAAAACATACGGTGAAATAATGACTTGGAAATTAGCTTTATTAACATAGCTTTTGGCCTTGAAACCCCTGTTGAAATATAAAACTACATAAATTGCCATAAAAGAATTATCATATTGTTCTCTTACTCTTAAAAAACAAACACAATGCATAAATTTCTCATTGCTTAGTAATCAGTTATTTACTTTTTGCAAGCTATTTCATAACTGTTATTCACTACTAATTACATATTTTGGGCTAGGAAATGGCCCAGTATCCAGAAATGTGTATCCCAGAGAAGATGGACAGTGAAGACACACTATTTATGTTGTATACATCAGGGAGTACAGGCAAGCCCAAGGGATTGGTACACACACAGGCGGGATATATTGTGTATACCACTGTAACTCATCAGGTGAACTGTCATATGCCAAATACATGGTCTTTGTGTAATAACATGAAAAACTATTGCAGCAATTTTTTTTGTTTATCCCTTTTGAATAATTCATTCATTCTTCACTTTTACTTTTAGCGATGTGTGTTTGTGTGTGAATTCTAAAGTACATGTAGTAGGGAAAAAGATATTAGAACATTGTCTGTTTAATGTCAGTTTTAAATAATAAAAATACAAAATGTGTTCTTTTTTAGATGGTTTTTAATTACCAGCCAGAAGATATTTTTGCATGTGTAGCAGACATTGGATGGATCACTGGCCACAGTTATGGGGTGTATGGACCTCTCAGCAATGGTGCTACCTCAGTATTGTTTGAAAGCACACCCACATATCCTGACCCAGGTGAGAAAAAAATTTTTTTTTTTTCTGTCAGATAGCTGATTTATATAAATTTCCAAAGGTTTTAGGATACATATGTTGAGATCTGTTTATTAGACTTGTTTTGGTCAATAATCTAAATATATTAATCCAATTGAAAATTGTAGCCCAAGAATCCAAATGATATCTGAAATAAGTATTTTGAGTAACATTTTTTTCAAAAGTGAACAATTTGCCATTTGCAAAATGAAAAACAAAACAGAGAGAGAAAATGATTATTGAATCTTTTATTGAGAAAGACTGTTAGTAGATTGTAAAGTAAATGTTTCAGTTGGATCGAAAATATTCAACAAAATACATATTAGTTTCACAGAGAGTTCTGTGTTTCAGGACGTTACTGGGAAATGGTAGAAAGACTGAAGGTGAACATACTGTACCTTGCTCCCACTGCTCTGAGATTACTGCTGAAGTCTGGAGATTCTTTTGTCACCAAGTATGACAGGTCATCACTCAAAACACTGGGGTGTGGTAGGTTGACAGAGCTTTGATAGATACTCTTTTTTTTAAGCAGGCAGCAAAATGTTTATGTGCTTTCATAACATGTCAAACCATACAAAATATACTGGTATTTATGGTTTTAATATGCATGCCTCTTTATCCTCACTTATGTTAAAGTTTTGCTATTTTTACATGTCAGTGAAACTCCTGATTTGCATTGCTGATTACTTGTAATTCAGAAAAAAATATAAAAGTCATTGAAGGTTGCAGAGGACTTACTTTCCAAAGTAAATGTAATGTGTTACAACACATTCAGCGAGAATTAGTTTCCGGATATTTTCAGTTGGCGAACCTCTGAACCGTGAAGCCTTTGAGTGGTATCATGACATTGTTGGGGAGAAAAGATGTGATGTTGTAGACACCTGGTGGCAAACAGGTATACTACAGTACTTATGTCTCACAAGTTACAATTTGAATGTTGAAGTATTTAAAGATAAAAAACCATCACTTGACACTGGCTGTGGATGTGTGTGTGTTGTTTTATAGTGAGATTATAGATAGGTAATGGCTGCATTCAGAACGGTGGACTAACTAGTCCGTGGGCCAATTATGGCAATCCACTTAAAAGCTTGCCATCTTATCTGATAATAGACACTGAATAGATTCCCTGTGGGGAAGTATTCAAGTGGGTCAGCCATGTTTGACTCTTGGACTAGTTAGTCCACTGCTCCGAATGCAGCCATAGATAGATACTAGCAGACAACCAAACTGAATAATGTTTCCATTATTTTACATGCGCAAGAAATCTTTCCAGCTGTAAAGATAGTGGTTTACTGATTATTCATAACATTTTATACAATTTAAGAATTTATGATATTTTAGAAACAGGAGGGATTTTGATAAGTCCCCGTCCATCAGCCCCAGGAGCAGAGATCAGGCCAGGCATGCCTATGAGGCCTTTCTTTGGTGTAGATCCAGTACTTCTGAATGAGAAGGTGAGGCAGAAGGGTGTGCTTCATTAAAAAAAAATGAAAAAGTATTACTAGTTTTTTCAGCTGATGTATCTTGTTAGTAGACAAAACAGTAGAAATAAAGTATAAGTATACTTGTGGTTGGAAAATTTGTATTTGATATTTATGACTTATAAAAAAGGATAGTATTGCAAATACATATGGAATGTGAAAACTCCCACAGGGTTAGTGCCAGTAAAGTGGTAGCATGAATGGCAATGGTAGAAAGCATACATGTGACACTGTAGTAGTATCACTTTTTTCTAGGGTGAAGAGTTGACTGATGAAAATGTCAGTGGTGCTTTGTGCCTCAGAAAACCTTGGCCAGGCATTGCCAGAACAATCCATGGCAGCCATGAAAGATTTTTAGATGTTTACTTCAAAATGTTTCCTGGTAAATAAATATTTCTTTTATGAAAGTTTTATTCTCAGAACTCTATTGTTAGCTCTGTTTTGAAATTAAGTGTTATTTACAATATTTTCAAGGATTTGAAAAGAGAAAATGCCCATGTTGCTGGAAAAGTTTAAGGGAGTATGAGACCTGGGATTATTAACAATAAAAATCTTCAGGCTATTCACACTGTTATATTCCTCAAAGGTGTATATTTTACTGGGGATGGCGCCCATCGTCACGAGGGTGGTCACTACCAGATCACTGGCAGAATGGATGATGTCATTAATGTTAGTGGACACAGACTTGGAACAGCTGAGATAGAAGATGCTATAGTATGTATTTATGTTAGTTTGTACTGCAGAGATTTCACTTGTGTCTTGCTCAGCTAGATGAACTTGTTAATGTTTGGTTTTGTGTGCATGCGGATTTAATTGAATGCAAAAAACTAATATTTTACCTAAGGTGAAACTGTCTTACTCTTGTTAAAATGTTTAAATATTAAATTGTTATACTGTCCAGGATGAACACCCATCAGTGGCAGAGTCGGCTGTGGTTGGATTCCCTCACGAGATTAAAGGAGAAGGTAAATTATGCTTTTCTTAGAAAACAGTTTATAAGGCCATTGTTTATTTGTGCATTAGTTGTACAGGTAAACTTTATAGATTTTTGTAAAGCACAAAAGATTAATACAGGCTCATGGATTTCTTTTATTTTATTAAGGGATATGATGAATCTCTTTATATCAGTTTATGATAAAAGATGATTGTATGCAGTACACAATAGCATCAAGTCATATGCTGTTCTTCAGGTGTCTATGCCTATGTCACCCTTAAAGATGATGCAACACAAACGGCAGCAGATATCATCCCAGAATTAAGAAATCTGATCAAAACACAGATTGCCTCCTATGCTGTGCCAGACATCATACTGGTATGTTTTTATTTCAGAGGGTGTAAGGTAGTTATTGTATTTTGACCTAGCAAAATTTGTGCTCTGACTCCACATGGGGACTCTCATCATCACTGAATACCATCAGATTGACTAACATGCCTCTTCCTTATATACAGAGACGCTGGTGATTATACAAGAACATTCGAAACAAGAAGAGGCGTGCTATTCTGTTAATCTTGTTTGAGTTCAGTGAGAGTCCTGGTGGAGTTAGTGTGCATTATTAGCTTTAAGGTCACAATAACTCATTCTGAACAGTTCATAAGGTTCATTTAGACAGAGTATATTTTTCTTGTTGTTGACAGTTGGTAAATCTAGACTTGTAATTGATCCTAAAGATGTACTGAGAAATTTGGTTATATTTTGTATCAAGTGAAGTAATTAAGGAATTGGTATATTAGTTTAAATGATTATAATTCACCTTTTGAACATTATATAGTGTACATTTGACAAGAAAATCTCACAACCTCAAATACTCATTCCATCCTTTTCATCACAACAGCTTGAATGTTATTGAGGTGCAAGTGTTTGATGTGTTGTGTGTTTTCTCCATTCACAGATAGCCCCAGGTCTTCCAAAAACACGCTCAGGGAAAATAATGCGTCGGATCCTTCGAAAAATTGCTGCAAGTCAACATGATGACCTTGGAGATATCTCAACCTTGGCAGAACCAGGAGTGGTACAAGTAATTGTGGACCATCACAATGAAATTAGTGAAAAGAAGTCCTGGCTGTGATTGTCAGATATTAACACAATCTTGGTTTCATTATGCCATTATGTGGTTTTGATTAATTTGATTTAATACTGGCCAAAACAATAATTAACAGGATCATTACATAGGTCAAAATTTTGAAGTTGGCATGAACACAAGTGATTTAGCATTACAGACTTCAACAATCCAATTGAAGGGATAGTTTGTAGCTTCAGTTTTTGCATGAAGGCAGTGTAGTTTAGCATATTTTGGGATCGATTTGATTATGTAATTTATGGTAATATGAGGAAAAAACATTTTATCTCTGTTGCTGTTGCAGGGGCAATATTTATTATTATGGGCACCATTTAGTAAAAGTTTCACCAATTTTTGAGATTATATATTTAGATATTAACATACTATTTTAGCAGCATTATATTTGTAGTTTCTTCAATCTACTTATTATACAATTTTACATCAGTTTTGCAGATTTTAGCTATGAATACCGGTGGACAATATTTGTTGTTATGATGTTTACACTACGTTTGTTCTAGGTTTTAAGTATGAATACCTGAGGATGATTTCCACTTGGCAGCTTGCTCTGAATTCTGTCTACAATGTAAAAAATGATTGTTTCAGATACACAGTTTTCCCCAATTTGGCTCATTTTGTGTATGTTGCAATGGCTTCTTCATATATTTTGTGTAAGAAGGCTTAACATAGTTATCAAACAATTAACAACATTAATGCAGGTTTTTAATATAATGTAGGATAAATAAACCTCAAATATGATATTCAAGTTTGCAAATTTTATTTGTAGCATTATATATACTGTTGATGATTTATGCATCAATAATTTATTTTTCTTTAAACATTACCATACTGGACATTATAAATAGTGCCTTGAAGTGATGCCTTATTTTATGTTACGGGTGGCATATCTGGCATTGCTGTGATTGCTTACAATTCATAAGGCAGAGCATTAGCTCAAGGGGCTTTAACTCTCAAGACAGAAGAACTTCAAGTTAATTGATAACCCAACATTTTGTCACTTTCACACTCAGTACACTGAAAATAATCTGTGAACTGAGTAACTACATATCTTGGCTTACGTCCCAAATTTGCCTCATGAAATATAGCACAGGTGCTTTGCTTACTCCTGGCCTGATATGGTGACCCTTTTGATGCACATTAAAATTGTCTGAATCTGGGCAAAAGTAAGCCCAGTACCTGTGCAATATGTCATGGGCATGGAAGAGACAAAATATCAGGGCAATTAATGATTAAAAATACTTTTGTCTTGGGAGTTCAACCCCCTTGTAGCAGGTTTGAATAAGGTTAGAATATATAGAATATATGCATCCATTTCAATATGCATTGTGAGAAACAATAAATGCAGTGTTTTCATAAAACACTGCTAAATACGCACATCATATAAGTAAGATATCTGGTATGGAGTAGGATGATTACAATTATGGACAGTTTTTGCATAATTATGGACAGTTTTAGTCTTGATTTTTTGCTCCATCGTTAATTATGAAGATTTTATCTTATTTTAGCTCATAGATTAGATTTTCTATTAAAAATATAAATATGTATATGAAGAAAGATAATTGAAATAAATATATATACAACTCAAAAGAATTTCATGTTTTTTTTTTTTTGTTTAATTTATGTTTTGCTTATATAAAGGAACCTATTGACAAAATAATAAAAATAAATAAGTTTTTTTAGTTGTGAATTAAATCTAAAAGGAACCATTTGGTTTAAACAAAAACACTCTACATTGGCAAATGTAAGTGTTTGCTGTGACACTGGCACATTGTAACAAATCAAATTCTTCTTTGAAGCAGGTAATGAGTAATGTAACATTAATACAATATCCATATGGCTGACACAGCCATCAGTTAACACATATAATGTTTATGAACTTTGTAAAAATCAAAATTGTGCTGATTGTCAGCGCTGTTTAGTAGTTTACAACATTATAAGCTATTGCAGTCAAATTTTGCTCAATGCAAAAGATGAATAAAATGTGATTACGTGCTTTAACTGATACAAATAACACAAAGTGGAAATTTCTTTTTCAAATTGATAATTATAAATACTGGAATGACATTCATAAATATAAAATACTTCCAACAATAAAAAGTTAAATAAAGAAAGTTTTACATGTAATGAAAACTAAAAATTGAATATTTTTAAACAAGTATGTTTTGAGTCCAGTAGTATTATTACTCTTAGAAAAACCAATCAAATATCTATTGTTAAAATAAAACTTGGGAACAGTCCAGAACGGCTTTCAGCTTTTCAAGTAGTAAAATGTTTTACTTACAGCATGCACTGTTTTTCGTTCTGGCTGAAGAATTTTTAATGTCTTAAAAACTTTCAAAGATTGATATAACATTAGAATAAATAATTACAAATAAAACAATCATAGACTTCAGGGCACTGCTTGGCAGCTATTAAAATGTAGCATTGAATGAATATATTTATCTAAATCTTCTGTGAAGACTTATAAGCAACATTCAGAAATAACTAGTTAAGCACCACATTACTAATGCATTAGGCATTTAGCATTTTATCCACCATATCACCATCATTTTATCCACCTTATATTACCATCATTCATCCACTGTTTTACCATCAGGTTCAATATTCCATCAAATATCACACCCATAAGTCAATCAGTTTCTGTCATATCAAAACGGTCAGTATTCCAGGTAATAAATGTATAGTCTCATCTCTACTGTTATGTCTTTGCTACCTCAGGTTAACTAGACTCCATCCACCTTTTCCATCAAGTCTGAGCTCTATATCATGAAACTCTCGGAGAGAATCCCTGTGGCCCACGCTGATCACTGTGATGTGCAACTCTTTGCACATTTTATATAGAAGCAGCTCTGCAGCATGGCTTACCTGACTTGTGGCCTCGTCCAAGACTACAAAATTTTCAAAACTAATATAAAAACAGATCTCAATGAAAGTTGTCAGCAAATCGTTATTTTTGCAATACATTAAAGAAATACATTTGAAGAAAAATTAATAAGTCAAAATTTAATCATCATCCAGTCCAAAATATAAATATTATTAACTCACACTAAGTCCATGTGTAACTCTCACACCAAGTTCATGTGTGTAATATCAATACATGTCAATTATTTTTTCTAAAAGTAACAGCATTAAAATCATACACTCAGACTGTGCCTTACTTGCAAAAGGTGGCTGGTGATAAAACAGACGGACAAAAGACAGTCTCTGCATTTCTCCAGGAGACAGCACATCATACCTGTGTGGATGAATATGAACAAAAATAGTATACCCCAATTTAACTTACGACAGGTTTCATGAATGACATTTACAAAGTAAGATTTGCTTATTTGCCTCTGAATAGTTAACCACTTCCATAATAAAGCTTTGAGAACTCAAATTTTTTAAGTCAATTGAAACACATGGCTTGTTTTTTTTTGTGAGTCATTTAAGGGTATCATTTCTATTTTAACTTATGAAGTTTCCATATTGCCAGCAAAAATAAATTCAAAGCATTAACTCAATTTACCAATTCCATTCATTATTTACATCCAACCCTCCAGCTCTATCGAGTATTTTTTGCAAATCTACAGTGCTAGTGAAGTGGTGAATTATCTCATCGTTTTCTGAAAGCAAAGCAATTATTATACATGTTATTTGTACATATATCACCAGTTCCTGAATCTGTCTGTAGCTCGAGTCAAAGCTGTGCATGTTTTTTGTTATGATTCAAACTGTCATTTCATAGAATTTTACAAGAAACTCATTCGATTCAAACACATTATATAAGTTTAAATACTTTATTTTAAAATTTTGTTTTAAAAATAAAATTTAGCACTGAAAATGTGATGATACTTACCAGTGCCTGATGAAAGTTTATGATGTGGAAAGATAATCTGAAATTAAGGATTTAGTATCTTCAATATCTAACATCAAAAAGATATGCATGTTTTTAAAATTTGAACTAAGCAGAATAATTAGAAGACATATTAACATCTAAATTATCCAAATATTTAGTAGTTTCATTTTTCTTGAAATAATTTCCCTTAATCTCCTACATTTCATGTTATTCATACTAACTGCATCTCAAACATAATTGTGCCTGATTTAGTAATCTTTGCAATAAAACTATTGAAAATTCCACAAACGAACAACCCACTTGTTCTCTTAATGTTCCATTTGTGAGATAAGGTTTCTGGGGCAAGTAAAGTATGCCTCTAGTTCCAAATGGCACCAATGTCTCAACAGATCCCTCCATCAGAGGCCACAACCCATTAAGCACCCTAAGAAGTGAACTCTTCCCACAGCCACTGTCCCCTGTGATAAGTAGGTTCTTTCCTGCTACTATCTCCAGGGACAGGTCTAAAAGGGAAAAAGTGACAAATTATATCAACTACAATATTCTTCAAAAAGTGATAACTAGAACAAATTGTAACCTCAAGAGGTTTGATCTGCAGAAAGAATTACATAAAGGATGCTGAACTCTGGAGAAAGACTGTAAATGTACATATTTCAAATATGCTATGGCATCTGTAATCAGGTAAAAGAACCTTAAGCATATCCAAAAGACATGCACCTCATTTAAAAATCAAACAACTTAAATTGTGGTACCTTTCATTAGCACCATGTCACTTTGTGGAAGATGGTAAGATAAAGCATTTAGCCTCATGGCTACCGTGCCATCTGGTATAGGGGTCGCTATGCTGCAAATATTATTGGAGTAATCCTTTTTTAAAAAAAATTCCAAATTATGGTAAAAAGTATTAACTACTCATCTCAATTAATAATAAACAAGGAAAAAATATTTCTGAGATCAAAACTTTACTCTTGAAACTTTGGTTCATTATAGAGCCTATAGCTAAAGCAACCAGCCTCAAATTGCCTACGATACAGTTAAGGTTGTATCAACAGAAACAGTTCTAGCATGAGTAAACTGCTGACATTATTCCACCATATTGATTGCAATTAACTTCTTATATACATCACTTACCTGGAGGAAACTATGGACTCTAATGCAGTGCTGTCTGACCTGCCACGGCCATCTTGTATTTCAACATTAACATTGTTTATATCTTCATCAGGCATACTTCCCAAAAGACCTGTTGCACTGGAATGATATATGAATGTCTGAATATCAATAAAGCTTGTCCTTTGTAGTTAGTTATATGCCCAGACTTTCTTTTTATTCTACTTTTTCTGAAAATATAGACAAGCATAGATTAACCTGGGTTAATTTGTGTTAAATAAACATATATTTGAGAGATGAAGTTTTAACTCTTGAGATTTTTTTTTTTGCATAGGATTTGCTGATAAAGTTGTCTATACTAGGTGTCTCCTACTGAAGTTGCTTCAAAACTACTTATATCTTACTGTGTTGTTAGCAATTTCTTAAAAGCATTACCAGATCCTTTAATTCTAAATTCTCCCTTAACAATTAACATCCCTTTTGACTAAAAAAAAAACAAAAAAAACAAAAAAAAAAACACAAACACACACACACAAACCTAGATACTGTTCCTCTGCCTGGGGTATCATTATCATGGAATGGTGTTATTTTCTCACTCTCGTCTTTATCCAGACAATCTAGGTTTTCCAGTAACTCCCCAATACTACAAGATAAATAGCAAAATGCAGTCTGATTTTAATTACATATAACTCTTCATACCTCACCCATTCAAGTTATACAAATCAAATAAGACATTTACATCCATTAACAGTAATTTAATTTTCTAATTTATTTTCATTACATAAGGACAAAATAAATGTCTCCACAAAATTTACCTCTTAAAAGCATTTATGTATAAAGTATTGTTTGTTTGTTTTTTTATAACCAAAATATGACTAAAAAAACATAAAAGTTTAAATTAAAAAATGAATATCAAGATACACTTAAAGAGAGGGGTGCTAACATACACACAGGATCTGAAGGTAATGCCTTTGAAAGAGTAGTAAATAAGTAATAAATGAATGAATGAATGTGGTGAGGCTGACAATGAACACTAAGAGAAAGTATCAAAATCACAATCAACTTCTTGGCAAGGAGAATCTGGTATCTTGCCCCTATCTTACAAGTGATCTTGGGTCCACAAAAATAAATAAATAAATAAATAAAATAAACATGTATTCATTTATCACTGTTCCTACTAAACTCATAAATTAGCTTATTACCGTTGTGATGTTCCAGCCACATCTGTCATCTTCACAGAGAGATCAATCAGCTTTGTGAAGCAGTTGATTAAATAAATAATAAAAAATGCATTCTGAAAAAAAAAAATAAATAACAAAGCTTGATTTAATAAGTGAAAAGTTATTTTAATTACTCAAACTATTAATATGAACATAATTTGAGTTGACCTTCATAACACAAAAGACAATATTTAATTGTTTTTCATCCATGAATGTCAATGGATAATGTTCACTGTCTTGCATTACCATTTATTTGTAATAAGGAGACACAGTTATTATCTATAAACAGTTATCTACATCATCTAATGCTTTATTTGGCTTACTAATATACCTTGCTTATAAGTGCACTGAGATCTGCAGGAGACAAGTTGTCATACATGTTCCACTCAAAGATGGGAATGGCTAATACCAGATAACTCAAGATACTGCCTAAATAGTCAAAAGTGTTAACAGAGCCTGCAGAAAAAATAATTTTAATTTGTGAAAATTTGAAGATTTACAAGATAGTTAGAAATCATAAGAATGAATACCATCAAAAAAAAAGTTGCTGCTGTGTTCTATATATGTAACATGCAAGAAAATAATTACAATATTGCATGCTTAAGATTTATGGAAATCAGTGGTATAAACTGTGTATTATTGATCTACAAAATTCACCCAATTTGATTGTCAATATTAAAGAATTTCTGAAAAGAACACAACAAAATACTTGCACTGCAGAGCATATTCTCGCATCATGAGTTGCTGCTGTGTTCTCAATAATCTGTCGAGCTTCTGTTCAGTTTTATGAAGTTCCAGAGTTCCACATCTATAGAATGCTGCAGCCTCTGCATTGACCCGCAGCTGCATGTGCTTGTATCTGATGCAGTGATAACAGAATGGGTCAGACTATAAAGTAGTACTAAATTATCTATGCTTATAACTTCTTTTTTTATGTATTCTTTACTATCAGGGTAACACTAGAGGCTTGGGTAAGACTGTCACCAAATCAAGCTGGTGAATGACTTTTTAATGTGGGCAGAATTCTGAAACAGCTTACTGACCCATACCAGTTGACATTTCCCGGAAATTAATTTCTATATTTCTCCAAAATTGAAAAGAAAATTATGTCTGCCACTTTAATAATAAATATGAGCAAATGGGCAGATGTGCATCAAAATGTATTCCTTTTAATTTGTATCTGGCCCCACCTCTTAAGATGTAAGATAGTCAATGACATTATACAAGCATATCTATTTTTCAATACCCTGAATTTTTGCATTCTCCAAAAATGTTACAGAATTATGGTGAGTGTCAGAAAAAGAAGATCTACAGTTGATATGTGGGAGGAAATGCTGTTTAGCTGGGAAAATTCACTAAATATGAATTTTTCACAAGAAATTCATGGATGGGATAATTTTAGAGAATAAAATATTTCAATTGAAAAATATGAAAAGTATTAAATATATGAATTTTTCTCATATGTTCTGTGCATATATCTTTATACCTGAAATCTCCTTCCTGTCTTTCTTGGAAGAAAACAAACTTAACTACTGGTGACATCAGCAAAATGTTGATAACTGTTGCCACAATGAAGAAACCCACAACACACACTGGACCCAAATATCCAGAACTGAAAAGAAGATGTTATAAATGTTTAATATAAATTCTTGCCTTTATCTGAACAACAGGATAAGCTCCCTAAATAAAAATCAATATTTACACCAAGGCCCAATCTTACTTATCTAACCATATGATTTGAGCCAAAATTATTTTTAAAAAATACAAATAAGATTATTTTTCATTACTTTTTTGCTACTTATTTGTAATCCACCTTTTTAACTTATCAATAACACAGTTATATGAAGGTGGATATTAGTTGGTAGATATTGTTGGTGCCTCAGACACCAACCAGTCAGTGTAAAAGGAATTGAAGGAGAAGAATCCTTGTTAAAAGCAAATCTGTTTTTAATGGGTCTTCGCTGCATTATTGCCATTGGGCTATGCAACTGTGGCACACTTGTAGTGATCCCTACAGATTTGAACTAAACAGCTGAGAGAAAATATTGAATTCTTGCACGCCATGCACAGCAGTATAGAGGCTTTTGATTTATTAATGAAATGCTTGATGATTGAGAAGCCTCTTTTAGCAGTTAAATTAATTATAACTCACAGTATTCAAGTCAGTAAAGTTCACTTCAGACTGGCTTTTAAATCAGTGAATATACTAGCAGTGAATATACTTGTACTAGAAAAAAGCAACAAGTTAACTGAGTACTAAATGTATTAATTACAATGACATTCACAGGCTCTCTAATTCACATATGCAATATACAGGCTTTCAACACATATCATATATCAAATGATAATTTTGCATTTCTTTCAACAAAGGAAGGCATCCAAAAAGGTTTTCTAGAAGGGGGTGGGATGGGAGCAGAAATCCTACCTTTCTTCACTTCACTATATTGTGCAAAAAAAAAGCTTCAGACGGCGGGGAAGGGGGGGTTACAGCTGTGCACTTTTTAACCTACCTTTAAATCACTGGCAAATACACTTGGATTATAAAAGCAAAAATCCTCAATCCCACATAAATCACTTCTCACTAAAATGCAATTACAGATTGTATTCTTTCACTTTAATGAAAGTGAGAAATGAATTTAATCATTTCGAAGTGGTTTTGTCATTTGTCTAGCTTTCAAAGAGATCTACTAAGTGATTTTGCATTGCAGATACTGACATAAGCAAATGAGCTTTTAAAACATTGATTTTTGTCTTGACACCCTTTGATGTTAGGAACACTTAATCCAGTCCAAATGGCTTTGTGTGCGATGATCCAGGTTGGCCTAGTATGCTATCTAATTCTACGCTTTTCGTCTACACGATCACATAAAACTTCATGAGATTAAAAACAGCCACTGAATAAATATCTAAATAAAAAATCTGCCTAAAAGATTTAAAGTAGTTTTGATTACTTTGTTAATAATAAATCTGACCAAGCTAAAATTTCCATTGGTATATTAAAATTATTCCAACAGCAATATATAAATCCCAACCCCATGTAGTGAGGCACTATAGTCTGACAAAGATGAAAAGAAGCAATTACCTTCAATGCAATATGAAAATCAACAGTGGAATAAGGTAGTGTATATGGTAAACCTTATTTTAAAAAATTAATTTCTAACCCTAACATAAAATACAAAAATCAAACAAATGGTAACTGTTTTTAAAAGAAGTAATGTTATCTATTATTATGTGAAAGAATAATATGTCTATGAATAAAGATGGGTTTGTCATAAAGCCATATGCATCTTGGAGGTTCATCTTATGTTATAATAACAATTATCTATGCTGTGTACACGTATACCAAACAATACATAACAAGGACATAAGATTGGAATTACCAAATAAAAGAACTCAAATTGTTTTTAACAAAGTAAATCACATCATTGAAACCAATGACAATAAAGAGGCATAAACAATTCAACAATAATTTCAATTGCTTTGGAAAAAAAGGGGAAAAATACACTAGCAAAGATTTTACACTCCATACTGAATCAAATACTATCATCACTGCAAATCATACCTGGTGTATGCCTGGTATAAGTAATAACCAATAGTAAATGGGGAAATAATGGCTGGAGCTACCACCTGGCTAAACTGGTCGCACATACGGTCAACATCCTGTGTGATTCGTTGGTCACTGAAAATGTAGATATCAAAATCATACATAAAATTGATCTGTTTTTCACAAAAAAATGTGGAATTAAAAACTACTATCAAAATTGAAAATACTGCCAAACAAATAAAAAAAGCTAGCATTCTAGGCCCAGTTTTATAAAAGGGCATTTAGCACTAACAGGCTTTTAGAGAATTTACTCACCAGTAAGGCTTATATACCATTTAGTGCTAAATGCCCTTTATAAAAATGGACCCTTTTAAGTACTGAAAACTACCTGCAGACCTAAGATTAGAATAAAATCTTAAATACCAATCTTAAATATCCCTATATGTGAGGTAAGTAAGGCCTAGTATAACTGGAACTTTATGATAAACTAAAACTTATCAATAGTCAAATTTACAAAAAAAAGTAATAAATAAATAAAAAGGAAAATTAAATTATTAATCAAAACTTACGGATTGTCCACTCTGTTTTGCAGTACATTTATCTTATAGTATAAAATATCCTTGAAGTACTTGGAGTGTATATGACGAGTGATTAGCCCCCTCCAGGTCACATAGAGCACTGATGCTACATAGGTGCTTGTGCTGATAACCTGAGAAAAAACTTCAAATTGTATTAATCAGAATCATTTTTCTATCCCAAAATGAATGCATGTGCTTAATCTTGTCTGGACAACCCTTTGTGATGTCTGAATGGATATTTGAGTTTATGGAGATATTTCACAAAATAAATATGTACAATAAGAAAATGTCATACTGGTACATAAAGTTATACATTTGATAAAAATATGAACAACTCTGTCATTTTTTCTTATTATTTGTATACTTTAACTAAATTGAGGTCATGCAATGGCCTGAGAGACAGTTACATTAGTACAATTTAGATGTGTGAACATGTAGAATTACAGAAAATACTTGCTTGTACTTAAGAGAAACCTACTTACAAATGCATTGGCAACAATTAGGCCAAGGGCAGAAATAATCAGCACTCTGAAATTGTAGATGTCCTTGTCTCCAAACACCTTGTAGAATCTGCTTGGAACTAGTCCCACAAAATAGATTACCACTTGACCTTAAAAAAATAACAAATAACTAAATTAATTAATTAATAATTTAAAGTTTAGTTTTCAATGAATTTCCAACAAGTACTATGTTCAAGTTATAATTAATACATTTCTGACTTTTAACCACTTGAGTCCATTCTTAAAAAGAAAGAGAGAAAAACATACCCTCTACCAGGGCCACAGATTGACTTTTCACCAGATATTCACGTGTCTCTGGCTAATTCATGGCACATTTCTACTTTGTTAGAGAAAAGTGCACATAAAAATATTAATTTGTGGCTCTGGTAGAGGGTAAGAAAGACATAACTGTACTCTTCAACACTTTGCTGTCTAAAATATTGCAGATAGTTTTTTAAATGAATTATCAATTTTCTAACTTAATTTTTTAATTTTTTCATATTTTTAAAAGGGTTATGTATTTACCTAACAAACCTAACAGCAACAGGGTTATGGTCAATAATACTGTAACACTGGTCCATTTAGGATACATTATTCTCAACAGCTTCAAGAACCGCTTGGCAAACAATGTGTTGAACTTGAGGCTGAAATTTTTTTAAACAAGCTCTGATCATATATGTTATGTAATATATATCAGACTTTTAAAAAATCACTAAAAATGAATTTTTCTTCAATTTGGTAAGTTTAAAGAGACACACCACAGGAATTTTCAACCAAAATAAATTTTCCTGGGGTAAGGAGCAATTTTCTCCTACTTGAGAACCACTGTTTGACCCATCCCTGCACTTGTGTTTCATGTTTTACTTCATTTTAATTCAATAATTTAGTTTTAAATGAATGTCCAATCAAATAAACAACATCTGCCATCACTCACATTGCCTCCTTTTTACACAAGAAAATGGCAGGGTGTTTTGCATTATTGCCCTGCGCCGTAAATAAAACAGACGTTGTAAGCTGACAATGGTAAACCTAAGGAGGTTGAGAATATAATGACCACAAAAGGTATGCTTCAGATAATCATTTGTATAAAGGGTTTTATTGTTTTCAGAGTCTGGATTGGAATATATAAGAACCTTTAAAAGGGCATGAATATGACTGTGGGAGATTTTGAAATGCATGGAGAGAACCTCTAAAGATTCATTTTGGCTGAAAAATCCCATAGATGGGTCCTTCATATTTTAAGGCAATGTATCTCACATGAAAACCAAACGATTGCAAGCAAAGCCTACACTGTATACATTATTATTTAAAAAATACACTATAGTTACCTCTGCTCATGCAAGCCCATTGATAATGGCTTCATTCTGATTTAGCCAACAGCAGCTGAAAGTAATTGCAAACTGAAATTGAAAATCCAGTCTGTCGGGTTTAATGTATTCTAGCAAACTGCCAATGCACTGGTAGTCTCACAGTACTTCCACATGCGTCTCCATTAGTTATGACACTGACGGTACTAGTTGATGTTATCAACAGAATCACAGCAAATTTAGGCTATCGTGTCGGTCTCCTGACTGACAGCCCCCTGTTTGGCAGGTCTTCTTATCTATATCATTAACCGGTAATAATAATAAAATTTATATTAGTGCTGGCAAGAATCACAGTCCACTGCCCCCCCCCTCCCCCTCCGCCACCAGCCCCAATCCACCAAACTCCTAACTCACCATCCACCTCGCTGCTAATGCATTTAATCATTATTTACGAACAACGTCTGGAAATACAGAGTGCAAACCTTAAATGATGCGCACCTTCTCTCCGCAGATGCGATCTTCTATCAAACCATTTGAGCAGTAGAGTACGAGAAACCTACATGTGTACAGGGGTGACCCCAAAGGTCATAGAGTCTAACGCACGTGTAAGCACACTCATTTAGATTGCATCAGTTGTGCGAAAAGTAGTGTGAACAAAGAAATGTGGTGCGGTTAAACATGGCATGGCACTGACTTTTTACACTCAGTTCACTTATAAAGTAGGACATTTCAGAGAAATACAGCTGCATTTTATGAAAATTTATGTAATTTTACGTGTCCAGTACAAAAACAATTAAAAAAAATGAATCTTTGACTTTGTAGATTTATTAATTTTGCATTGTGGCATCCCCCCCTACCCCACCCTTTGAGCAAAGAGCAATTTAACTGCCAAGCTATGGTCTTGAAAATATGGTCTTAAATTTTGGATTTACATATAATGTTTTGAAGGAATAAGTGAATTTAATTAACTTGACATTAGTCATTTGTCAATCAAAATCATCTCAGCGGGCTCATATGCAATTTAAAAATTAGCATTATCAGATTTATTTGAAGAAAGGTATTGAATTTATTCCACGTTTTTATTTTAGTTCATGTCTAAAACTTATTTATCTTTCTATGTCATAAAAAGATATTTCATTTTAGTATTCAACAATACAAAATTACAAGTGTTGTTACCTAGTGGCTCTTTAACTAAGTAAATTTTTATCTTTAAAAAAAATGAATAAACGGATACATAAATTTTTAGAAGAGGACAGCATGCATGCAGTACAAAATAAAGTATGTCCCAATTCCAGTCTTTTCATGTTACCTATCCTGCCTATTGGTGCTACGGCTATACTTGAAACAATTAAGTTTTCTTGGAAAATCATTTCCTTTTCGATTAGTCCTACTGAGCAACACAAAAGAAAAAGGAATGCATTAGTGGTGCCATCACAATCAACAATACTAATTTTTACTTGCGTTTGAGTATATATAAGTGTAGATTTGCATAAACATCTGTCAATCAATAAAAAGCAACCAATCACAAACGTACCCTCCATTGATTACCGCCTCTTTGAGTTAGATTTTCACCTGTTCAGAAATGACCGTGGATTTTATTCCCAAACGCTTAGAAAAAAATCTTATGAAACTTATAACTCTCTGTATTAAACAATCAATCATTGCTCTTTCGTTCTGTGCATTTTGAGTGTTATCTGCGCAATAAAACAAAAGTTAGCAGCATTTATTTTACCCCCTACTCCATACAACAGCGTGTGCTCTATAACAAAACTTGTGTCTCGACCAAGTCTGACCTCTTTCTGAAGTGACGAGTCGCGACACAGAGAGCTCCCAGAACCGTGAGAATTCCCCATGGTTTCGGGTTTAGTGGCAGGCGATTATATCGTAGAAGGACAGAGAAAGATATAAGGAATAATTTGACTACCATATTTAGGACATTTTGACACAATTTTGGCCATTCAGGAGGTAACTTTGTTTTCCCTCCAAAATTCAAGATGCCTTTACTGAAAAGGCAGCCATTCGAAAAGAACTCCGTTCCATCCGATATTAAGCCAGACGAAGAGGTTTTTTACTGCCCACTGACTAATGAAATATTCAGGGACTACGAGTAAGTAAAATATTTTATTTTGTATTGTTATGAAGCTGTCAATTATACCCGAATTAGGTCAAACCACACGTGGGTGAAAGACACTCGCAACCGGTGTTTGAGCAACTGCGCCATTTTGATCATAATTTCTTTGTTCGCTTCCCAGGGAATTTTTTGAACGAATCATCCTATGCAACAGCCTGGTATGGTCATGTTCGATTACGGGTCGATCAGGGTTGACGTACCAAGAGGCCTTAGAATCGGAAGAACGTGCAAGAAAGCACCTGTCATCCTTCCCCTTCTATCTTCACAAACCCATCTTGTTTTTGGCAACAAAGACACACAGGAGCAGGCTGAATGATATGAATGATGATGTATTCGTTTTCACCAAGGACAGATATTTTGTTGGGGAAGTGGTGGAAGTTATACATGAAGGCGAAAGGTAAATGCATTGTAAAAGCTTGTCACTATCAGGCCATCGGTTTTGAAGAGTTGGTTTCAATCTCTGAAGTTTTGAACATTGTGGCATCATTTTGGGTATCTTGAATCATAACTGGTTGACCTACATAATACATTGTTGACTTAACAGTTCTGTATGAGAATTTGAATTTTGTTCAGAGCCCATGGGCATTCAGTCCTGTGCAATAGTGGTGCCATATATACTGCACTGTCAGCTCATTTTGGATTTGGCAACGATAAGGTAAATTAACGATGCCTTGTGGCCATTAGAATTGTTTTCCCCATAGCAAGTATTTAGCAGAAGTGTGAATTTTCAATATCAATAACATTTACTTTTTTCAGTAGATTATCCCTTTAAGCACCTAGCTCTCAGGGTTCTAAACCCTACTGAAAATCAGAGCAAACCTGGAAAATAACTGCTTCTTTTGCTAGTCCTGGAGAAGTCCATGTGGAAAATTTCTCAAATTGGAAAAAAAACAGAGGGAAAATATCACTGAATTTTTCTTTGGTTAAACTTTTTAGACTTGTGCCCAAACCAAACAGTGATATTACAGAATTTTTCTTTGGTCAAATTATTTGATATCACATTGTGACCCATTTGATAGCACTGTTACATTTAAGTGTAGGAAAAAGGTGGCAGAAGAAAGGAAAGCTTTTTTCATCTTATTTAACCAATCATCATGTTCATGTATATAAAAAATATTGCACCTTTGACAGGGTAGTAGTATTCCAAAAGTATTTTGGTTAGTGGTGAATAGTGTATTTTATTTTTAGAAAATCCTGCAAGATACTTAAGGTCTTACCACCTACCCCTTTGCCTAATGGAGATGTCAATGGAACCAGGTAAATTAGTATTGTTCTTGATATTGTTTTCTTGACAGCTGCCTATAAAAAGAGCAGTAATTATTGAATGCAAAATGTATTACACACACACACACACACACACACACACACACACACACACACACACACACACACACACACACACACACACACACACACACACACACACACACACACAAAGCCATATTTTAATATCCATGTAATTGTTCATTTCTCATGTAGCCCATCGACAAGTGAAGCAGCTGACCAAGAGGATGTTGACAATTACAGATACGTTGTCCAGAAGATAGGCAAAGGAGAGAAAGGGGACCCATTTATAGCTGATGCACCAGATGTCAAGTAAGACAATGTCCTGTTTCACTTTCTTACGTTTTTAACTCTCAACATCTTTGTTATATTTTCAGTTTTTTTGTTAGACCGAATGAATTCTTGGTGAGTATGTCTCTAAATCACAATAATACAAGCACAGATATCATAGTGTGGGTATGGTTTGTCGTACAGGATTTTATGCATTTCCTTTGCTATTTTGGTGTAATTGTCAGTGTGTGAAAAGGGAGTGAGCTAAGTTATGTTTGAGTATTTTACATGTTTTTACCTTTTTCCAGTCGAAAGAAAGGCTTGTATACCAGAGACAAAAGCAAACTGTTTCTAAAAAGTCACTGTGAAGCAAGTGAAGGAATATGGAAAGTGAAGGTAGTTTGGTTTTAAAAAGCAACAGTAAATCTAAATAAATTTTTTTGGCTTATATTTTTTANCACGACTACACACACACACACACACACACACACACACACACAAAGCCATATTTTAATATCCATGTAATTGTTCATTTCTCATGTAGCCCATCGACAAGTGAAGCAGCTGACCAAGAGGATGTTGACAATTACAGATACGTTGTCCAGAAGATAGGCAAAGGAGAGAAAGGGGGACCCATTTATAGCTGATGCACCAGATGTCAAGTAAGACAATGTCCTGTTTCACTTTCTTACGTTTTTAACTCTCAACATCTTTGTTATATTTTCAGTTTTTTTGTTAGACCGAATGAATTCTTGGTGAGTATGTCTCTAAATCACAATAATACAAGCACAGATATCATAGTGTGGGTATGGTTTGTCGTACAGGATTTTATGCATTTCCTTTGCTATTTTGGTGTAATTGTCAGTGTGTGAAAAGGGAGTGAGCTAAGTTATGTTTGAGTATTTTACATGTTTTTACCTTTTTCCAGTCGAAAGAAAGGCTTGTATACCAGAGACAAAAGCAAACTGTTTCTAAAAAGTCACTGTGAAGCAAGTGAAGGAATATGGAAAGTGAAGGTAGTTTGGTTTTAAAAAGCAACAGTAAATCTAAATAAATTTTTTTGGCTTATATTTTTTAACATTTGAATGTTATTAGCTTAACTCAGAGTAGTTTTTAGAACATTGTAATATAAAAGCATTATAATCTCCTTGCCTTTACTGGGAAAGTGCTAATCTAAAGAAATCAGTGAATTAGTTTATATATAGTTGTTGCAAAACCAGTGTGAAAGCTTTTCAGTGCTAACTGTGCTAAAATAAATGCTATATGCATCCATGTGGTAGGACACACTGTAGTGTGTGTGTGGTTAATTTTGCAATTTATCATGAACTTGTAGGAGAAATATATTAGGAAGCATCACTTGAATGAAGTGAACTTCAAAAGCATGTTTCCAAGTGCCATTCCCACATTTGAGACTTCTGAGGTGAAGAAAAAACCCAAACAGAATAAGTCTGATGTTGATCTGCTCCTGAAAAAAGCCAAGAAAGAACACAAAGAAAAGAAAGAGAAGAAGGAGAAAAAACAAAAAATAGGTACATTGCACCCCCTCCAATGCAGTTGTTTATAATTATATTCACGTTTTAAGTTTACTGGACATTTGATAATATAAGTATAAAGATGGAAATAAGGATGAGCAAGCATACTTTTGTAACTTTTTAGAATATATGTATGGTAGAATTCATTTGGCAGTTAATAATACACAATCTAAAACTTTTAGATGAAAAAGAACCGAAAAAATTAACAGAAGAAGAAAAAGAGGCCATGAAACAGAAGTTATTACTAGAAAAAGAGGCCATGAAGGCCCTCAAGTTGGCAGAGAAGCAGGAAAAGCAGGAAGAACTTCGAAAGAAACTAGAAGAGGAAAAGGAAAGGAGAAGGGAGGAAAGGGAAAAGGTTGAGTGTCTCCTTTTGGTTTGAACTATTTAAATTTACGATGTTTGATTCTTTTGCCATGAAAAGGATTTTTGAAAAATTTAAAACTTTGTTTTTAAAATTAGAATATAGAGCAACCTACACATGCTTTTAAAAGTTTGATTGTGATATCATCTCCAGTTAAAAGAAGAAAAGAAGCTGAAGGCTGAATATTTGAAGGAATGGAGCAAGCCCAGAGATGACATGGAGTGTGATGATCTCAAGGTGAAGGACATGACAGTGATTGGCACAGAGATTTGATTTTTTCTATTTAAAAGCATATTTAATGATATTTCAATGGGTCAATTTTTCAACATTGACAAGCATCCATATTGCAATTGTATTTCTTTTCAAATTGCAAAATGTATGAAAGTTACTGTTCAGATGATAAGTCTTAAAAATCTGGTTTCACTTTGTGTATATTGCCAGCACCCAACATAATATGCATTTCACTTGTATTTAATAAGTGCATATATGATATCAGGTCCTCCCTGACCCCACTCCTGTGAAAACTGGTATACCAGAGGAGCTGTTTGGTGATGTGATGATGGTGCTGGAAATGTTGCATGTCTTTGGACCTCTGCTGGAAATCAAGGATGAATTTCCTCATGGTGTCTCCATGGGTAAGTTGGCCATAATTTTTTCCTTCATGACTGGGAGATGTATTTGCCAGCTGGTGAGTACTGATCCTATCCCAATAGCAAAATCTGCCATGTGCTTGTTTACAGATTTTGTACTGTTTTCCCTGTTGTGAAAATTTATGACTCCTTTCACTCAGATTGTATATATGTTGTAGTATTTAAATAAAGATTATCCTATGTATTAACAATTTATGAAAATTTAATGTGTACCCCAAACTTAACTGTTACTCTCAAAGTTGCCTATACACTTGTATTTAATTAGCAGACACAAACAAAAGTCACGTGTAAGTTAAAATAGCCACAACGTCATGCATGTTGGATTTTAAACATGTTTCACTTTACAGGACATGCTGTGTCCTTGTAAAGTAATGGTTACATATTTTCTTTCATAGATATGATGGAAAAAGCTCTATTGGAGAAGGATGTTGATGGCACACTAGCAGATCTACTTGGCTTTCTACTGGTCTCCATCTTTAACTTACAACAAGAAGAGGAAGAGGAGGAGGAAGAAATAGAAAAAGAGGAAAAGGATGGAAATTTAACTGGTATGGTTAAAATTTCTGGTTTTTGGTTTACCAAGTTATCAATATTACATACTTTGTACCTAAGGATATAGAGTCACAGCTACATTTTTTTTAGGGGTGAATGAAACAGATTGTTCACTCAGTGACCATTTTAAGTGTTGTTTCTGCTAAAAAGAAATATATTTACAAGTCCATTATTTGTTTAATGAAGTTACTTTTCAATCTGTAAATATTGTCAACTGACAATATAACTTACCCATCCTGTCATTTTGTTACCTTAAGACTGCTCAATTATATAAGTAAGCTGAATTGTAACATAATAGAAATCAGTAAGAATATGTTGTAATTTTAGCTGAAAGAGTGGAAACAATTGATGAGGATACAGATATTGCTGACTTGTCCACCAAAGACCTGATACAGGCTGCTACAGTGGCCTCTCAGTGGCCCCACCTTTATCATGGTAATGTGACAGATAAATTCGTATCTTTGTGTGTTTGAAAGTAACACTTAAAGTAAAATGTAACATTCATGCACACATGTGCGTGCTGTGCTCATTATTTCCTATTTATATACTACCTAAATTTTATAGTAAAAATCTGACTTAAAATCTATATAATGGACTTTTTAAGGGTAATAATAATAATTTTGGAAACTTGAAACCAAATTAAAAACGATTTGTAGATTTTACATATGAAATTTATAACACTGTATTTTAACTTGCTAATTTAGGGACTCCACTGAGGAATTTACAACTTGATTCTCTTACTCTCACGGAAATCTTGCGCCTCCATTTTCTATCATCTGGTGCCCATGCTAATGCCAGCAATGCCAAGTTCCGCTACCAGCAGAGAGGAGGATATACATCCCTGGATGATGCTGGCATGGAGTTCAAAATGCAGGAATCTGCCATTATAAAAGCACTCAGTACTTATAATGTATTTGATCTCTCACCTGGTAAGTGGTAATTGCTGTGAAATTGTTCTGTGCTGCCTTATNAAGTAACTAAATTAATTAATTAATAATTTAAAGTTTAGTTTTCAAAGAATTTCCAACAAGTAGTATATTCAAGTTATAATACATTTCTGACTTTTAACCACTTGAGTCCATTCTTAAAAAGAAAGAGAGAAAAACATACCCTCTACCAGGGCCACAGATTGACTTTTCACCAGATATTCACGTGTCTCTGGCTAATTCATGGCACATTTCTACTTTGTTAGAGAAAAGTGCACATAAAAATATTAATTTGTGGCTCTGGTAGAGGGTAAGAGAGACATAACTGTACTCTTCAACACTTTGCTGTCTAAAATATTGCAGATAGTTTTTTAAATGAATTATCAATTTTCTAACTTAATTTTTTAATTTTTTCATATTTTTAAAAGGGTTATGTATTTACCTAACAAACCTAACAGCAACAGGGTTATGGTCAATAATACTGTAACACTGGTCCATTTAGGATACATTATTCTCAACAACTTCAAGAACCGCTTGGCAAACAATGTGTTGAACTTGAGGCTGAAATTTTTTTAAACAAGCTCTGATCATATATGTTATGTAATATATATCAGACTTTTAAAAAATCACTAAAAATGAATTTTTCTTCAATTTGGTAAGTTTAAAGAGACACACCACAGGAATTTTCAACCAAAATAAATTTTCCTGGGGTAAGGAGCAATTTTCTCCTACTTGAGAACCACTGCTTGACCCATCCCTGCACTTGGGTTTCATGTTTTACTTCATTTTAATTCAATAATTTAGTTTTAAATGAATGTACGTCCAATCAAATAAACAACATCTGCCATCACTCACATTGCCTCCTTTTTACACAAGAAAATGCGAGGTGTTTTGCATTATTGCCCTGTGCCGTAAATAAAACAGACGTTGTAAGCTGACAATGGTAAAGGAGGTTGAGAATATAATGACCACACAAGGTATGCTTCAGATAATCATTTGTATAAAGGGTTTTATTGTTTTCAGAGTCTGGATTGGAATATATAAGAACCTTTAAAAGGGCATTAACATGACTGAAGGAGATTTTGAAATGCATGGAGAGATCCCCTAAAGATTCATTTTGGCTGAAAAATCCCATAGATGGGTCCTTCATATTTTAAGGCAATGTATCTCACATGAAAACCAAACGATTGCAAGCAAAGCCTACACTGTATACATTATTTTTAAAAAAATACACTATAGTTACCTCTGCTCATGCAAGCCCATTGATAATGGCTTCATTCTGATTTAGCCAACAGCAGCTGAAAGTAATTGCAAACTGAAATTGAAAATCCAGTCTGTCGGGTTTAATGTGTTCTAGCAAACTGCCAATGCACTGGTAGTCTCACAATTGGTACTACTGTACTACATGTACTAGTACTTCCACATGCGTATCCATTAGTTAGGTATATCAGAAAAATTTTCAAACTGATCAGAAAATTAAAATACTTATATCATCTGAAAGGTAATGCAAAAACCGGATGAAATCATTTGGAATTTTTTAAATATTCCTACAAGCAACAAAGATATTGAAGTTTTTTAACTGCAAAAATCCACCAAAAGTGTCCACACTTCTCAGCTCAAAACCTGTGCCCACTGACCAGCAGTGATCACTCAGGCGCAGCAGAGCACCCTGTGTGTCTTTGTGTGCTCAGCCTATTGTCTGGCTCACATAGCCTGTGACTAATCAGGGCAGAGCTATTTCCCTGTGGTAATTTTCACATCATGTAATATTGCGGATTAAATTAACTATACTTCGCAACCTTCAAATTTCATGATTTTTCTACATAATATAGCAAATTTCATAAACTTTGCTGGATATAAATTTCAAAAAGATGATACCAGCACTTACCTGAAATTTTTTAGCATTTTGTAGAGGCAAAACTTAAAACAAGCAGAACCGAAACTTGTCAAAGACTGCAACATGGGAAAATCATGTGACCGGATTTTACTCTTTGATTTACAACTTATTTAGTTAATGGCTTGTATTAGTTTTTTTACGCAGCGCTAAAAGAGAGATTTAAAAAAGGGGTTCCATAGGCGAACTGTCAGCAGGCCGACTTCAGTTTAACACTTCACTGCCCGTGGACAGTTACGACTGTAGCGCCCCTAGCGGATTGTGATCTACCTACATTAGTTATGACACTGACGGTACTAGTTGATGTTATCAACAGAATCACAGCAAATTAAGGCTATCGTGTCGGTCTCCTGACTGACAGCCCCCTGTTTGGCAGGTCTTCTTATCTATATCATTAACCGGTAATAATAATAAAATTTATATTAGTGCTGGCAAGAATCACAGTCCACTGCCCCCCCCCCCCTCCGCCCCCAGCCCCAATCCACCAAACTCCTAACTCACCATCCACCTCGCTGCTAATGCATTTAATCATTATTTACGAACAACGTCTGGAAATACAGAGTGCAAACCTTAAATGATGCGCACCTTCTCTCCGCAGATGCGATCTCCTATCAAACCATTTGAGCAGTAGAGTACGAGAAACCTACATGTGTACAGGGGTGACCCCAAAGGTCATAGAGTCGAACGCACGTGTAAGCACACTCATTTAGATTGAATCAGTTGTGCGAAATGTAGTGTGAACAAAGAAATGTGGTGCGGTTAAACATGGCACTGACTCAGTTCACTTATAAAGTAGGACATTTCAGAGAAATACAGCTGCATTTTATGAAAATGTATGTAATTTTACATGTGTCCGGTAAAAAAACACTTTAAAAAAATGAATCTTTGTAGATTTATTGATTTTGCATTGTGGCATCCCCCCCCCCCCACCCTACCCCACCCTTTGAGCAAATAGATGGTCTTGAAAATATGGTCTTAAATTTTGGATTTACATATATATAATGTTTTGAAGGAATAAGTGAATTTAATTAACTTGACATAAGTCATTTGTCAATCAAAATCATCTTGGCGGGTTCATATGCAGTTTAAAAATTAGCATTATCAGATTTATTTGAAGAAAGGTATTGGATTTATTCCATGTTTTTATTTTAGATCATGTCTAAAACTTATTTATCTTTCTATGTCATAAAAAGATATTTCATTTTCGTATTCAACAATGCAAAATTACAAGTGTTTTTAACTAGTGGCTCTTTAACTAAGTAAATTTCTTTCTTAAAAAAATGAATAAACGGATACATAAAATTTTTGAAGAGGACAGCATGCATGCAGTACAAAATAAAGTGTGTCCCAATTCCAGTCTTTTCATGTTATCTATCCTGCCTATTGGTGCTACGGCTATACTTGAAACAATTAAGTTTTCTTGGAAAATCATTTCCTTTTCGATTAGTCCTACTGAGCAACACAAAAGAAAAGGGATTGCATTAGTGGTGCCATCACAATCAACAATACTAATGTTTACTTGCGTTTGAGTATATATAAGTGTAGATTTGCATAAACATCTGTCAATCAATAAAAAGCAACCAATCACAAACGTACCCTCCATTGATTACCGCCTCTTTGAGTTAGATTTTCACCTGTTCAGAAATGACCGTGGATTTTATTCCCAAACGCTTAGAAAAAAATCTTATGAAACTTATAACTCACCGTATTAAGCAATCAATCATTGTTCTTTCGTTCTGTGCATTTTGAGTGTTATCTGCGCTATAAAACAAAAGTTAGCAGCATTTATTTTACCCCCTACTCCATACAGCAGCGTGTGCTCTGTAACAAAACTTGTGTCTCGACCAAGTCTGACCTCTTTCTGAAGTGACGAGTCGCGACACAGAGAGCTCCCAGAACCGTGAGAATTCCCCATGGTTTCGGGTTTAGTGGCAGACGATTATATCGTAGAAGGACAGAGAAAGATATAAGGAATAATTTGACTACCATATTTAGGACATTTTGACACAATTTTGGCCATTCAGGAGGTAACTTTGTTTTCCCTCCAAAATTCAAGATGCCTTTACTGAAAAGGCAGCCATTCGAAAAGAACTCCGTTCCATCCGATATTAAGCCAGACGAAGAAGTTTTTTACTGCCCACTGACTAATGAAATATTCAGGGACTACGAGTAAGTAAAATATTTTATTTTGTATTGTTATGAAGCTGTCAATTATACCCGAATTAGGTCAAACCACACGTGGGTGAAAGACACTCGCAACCGGTGTTTGAGCAACTGCGCCATTTTGATCATAATTTCTTTGTTCGCTTCCCAGGGAATTTTTTGAACGAATCATCCTATGCAACAGCCTGGTATGGTCATGTTCGATTACGGGTCGATCAGGGTTGACGTACCAAGAGGCCTTAGAATCGGAAGAACGTGCAAGAAAGCACCTGTCATCCTTCCCCTTCTATCTTCACAAACCCATCTTGTTTTTGGCAACAAAGACACACAGGAGCAGGCTGAATGATATGAATGATGATGTATTCGTTTTCACCAAGGACAGATATTTTGTTGGGGAAGTGGTGGAAGTTATACATGAAGGCGAAAGGTAAATGCATTGTAAAAGATTGTCACTATCAGGTCATCAGTTATGAAGAGTTTGTTTAAATCTCTCAAGTTTTGAACATTGTGGCATCATTTTGGGTGTCTTGAATCATAACTGGTTGACCTACATAATACATTGTTGACTTAACAGTTCTGTATGAGAATTTGAATTTTGTTCAGAGCCCATGGGCATTCAGTCCTGTGCAATAGCGGTGCCATATATACTGCACTGTCAGCTCATTTTTGATTTGGCAACGTTAAGGTAAATTAACGATGCCTTGTGGCCATTTGAATTGTTTTCCCCATAGCAAGTATTCAGCAGAAGTGTGAATTTTCAATATCAAAAACATTTACTTCATTTCAGTAGATTATCAGACATGCTGAAACTGTCGGTCCGATCGTTCATGACTGGGAAAATTTGTCTAGACCGGTAAAAAATTGGACTTGGTCGGTTCAAAGGACCGACAAGAGTTTTAAGAGCAGCAATTATGAAATTACAGTCATCATTCGACATACTTCCCTAATAAAATTATATAAAACCCAAAGCGTTTTTTCCCTTCCATTTTAAACATATCACATTCACAAACAAAGTAAGCTACCCTAATCGTACTGGTATATACTATAAGTATCTGTCTCAAACAAATAGGGTGATTTTTGGTCCGACAAAAATCCATTCGGTATGGCAAATTTTTCATTAATGCCGGTCCAAATGTCCGGCCATTCTGAAAAGTTTTCAGCATGTCTGGATTATCCCTTTAAGCACCTTGCTCTCAGGGTTCTAAACCCCACTGAAAATCGGAGAAAACCTCGAAAATAACTGCTTCTTTTTCTAGTCATAGAGAAGTCCATGTGGAAAGTTTCTCAAATTGGAAAAAACATAGGGAAAATATCACTGAATTTTTCTTTGGTTAAACTTTCTAGACTTGTGCCCAAACCAAACAGTGATTTTACAGAATTTTTCTTTGGTCAAACTATTTGATATTACATTGTGACCCATTTGATAGCACTGTTACATTTAAGTGTAGGGAAAAAGTGACAGAAGAAAGAAAAACTTTTTTTCATCTAATTAAACCAATCATCATGTTCATGTATATAAAAAACATTGCACCTTTGACAGGGTAGTAGTATTCCAAATGCATTTTGGTTAGTGGTGAATAGTGTATTTTATTTTTAGAAAATCCTGCAAGATACTTAAGGTCTTACCACCTACCCCTTTGCCTAATGGAGATGTCAATGGAACCAGGTAAATGAATATTGTTCTTGATATTGCTTTCTTGACAGCTGCCTATAAAAAGAGCAGTAATTATTGAATGCAAAATGTATTATTTATTTTCATACGATTAAGCCATGTGAAATCGTAACAGGGCAGCATGATCTTCTTCTTCTCCTTCTTCAGAGATCTTTTAAAACAAAGTGTTTGTCATTTATGGGCAATATCTTTGAATAGCAATATATTGACATGTCCTGGACTGCTGTTACAGCATTTAGTATTCCCCTTTTGATTAACGATAAATCGAACTTATGAAAATTATTACTGTATGTTTTCTCCAAATTATCAGGATTACTATACGGATTTTGCAAATTATCAGGATTCAGTTTACTGTTTATTATGTTTTCTTTGATTACATTTAGCTATAAGAAGATATCAGCATAGGCTGAGCAGTCACACACAAGCATGCATGTGCGCGCACACAAACACACACACACACACAAAGCCATATTTTAATATCCATGTAATTGTTCATTTCTCCATGTAGCCCATCGACAAGTGAAGCAGCTGACCAAGAGGATGTTGACAATTACAGATACGTTGTCCAGAAGATAGGCAAAGGAGAGAAAGGGGACCCATTTATAGCTGATGCACCAGATGTCAAGTAAGACAATGTCCTGTTTCACTTTCTTACGTTTTTAACTCTCAACATCATTGTTATATTTTCAGTTTTTTTGTTAGACCGAATGAATTCTTGGTGAGTATGTCTCTAAATCACAATAATACAAGCACAGATTTCATAGTGTGGGTATGGTTTGTCGTACAGGATTTTATGCATTTCCTTTGCTATTTTGGTGTAATTGTCAGTGTGTGAAAAGGGAGTGAGCTAAGTTATGTTTGAGTATTTTACATGTTTTTACCTTTTTCCAGTCGAAAGAAAGGCTTGTATACCAGAGACAAAAGCAAACTGTTTCTAAAAAGTCACTGTGAAGCAAGTGAAGGAATATGGAAAGTGAAGGTACTTTGATTTTAAAAAGCAACAGTAAATCTAAATAAAATTTTTTTGCTTATATTTTTTAACATTTGAATGTTATTAGCTTAACTCAGAGTAGTTTTTAGAACATTGTAATATAAAAGCATTATCCTCTCCTTGCCTTTACTGGGAAAGTGCTAATCTAAAGAAATCAGTGAATTAGTTTATATATAGTTGTTGCAAAACCAGTGTGAAAGCTTTTCAGTGCTAACTGTGCTAAAATAAATGCTATATGCATCCATGTGGTAGGATGCATATAGCAGTGTGTGGTTAATTTTGCAATTTATCATGAACTTGTAGGAGAAATATATTAGGAAGCATCACTTGGATGAAGTGAACTTCAAAAGCATGTTTCCAAGTGCCATTCCCACATTTGAGACTTCTGAGGTGAAGAAAAAACCCAAACAGAATAAGTCTGATGTTGATCTGCTCCTGAAAAAAGCCAAGAAAGAACACAAAGAAAAGAAAGAGAAGAAGGAGAAAAAACAGAAAATAGGTACATTGCACCCCCTCCAATGCAGTTGTTTATAATTATATTCACATTATAAGTTTACTGGACACTTGATAATATAAGTATAAAGATGGAAATAATGATGAGCAAGCATACTTTTGTAACTTTTTAGAATATATGTATGGTAGAATTCATTTGGCAGTTAATAATACACAATCTAAAACTTGTAGATGAAAAAGAACCGAAAAAATTAACAGAAGAAGAAAAAGAGGCCATGAAACAGAAGTTATTACTAGAAAAAGAGGCCATGAAGGCCCTCAAGTTGGCAGAGAAGCAGGAAAAGCAGGAAGAACTTCGAAAGAAACTAGAAGAGGAAAAGGAAAGGAGAAGGGAGGAAAGGGAAAAGGTTGAGTGTCTCCTTTTGGTTTGAACTATTTACATTTACGATGTTTGATTCTTTTGCCATGAAAAGGATTTTTGAAAAATTTAAAACTTTGTTTTTAAAATTAGAATATAGAGCAACCTACACATGCTTTTAAAAGTTTGATTGTGATTTCATCTCCAGTTAAAAGAAGAAAAGAAGCTGAAGGCTGAATATTTGAAGGAATGGAGCAAGCCCAGAGATGACATGGAGTGTGATGATCTCAAGGTGAAGGACATGACAGTGATTGGCACAGAGATTTGATTTTTTCTATTTAAAAGCATATTTAATGATATTTCAATGGGTCAATTTTTCAACATTGACAAGCATCCATATTGCAATTGTATTTCTTTTCAAATTGCAAAATGTATGAAAGTTACTGTTCAGATGATAAGTCTTAAAAATCTGGTTTCACTTTGTGTATATTGCCAGCACCCAACACAATATGCATTTCACTTGTATTTAATAAGTGCATATATGATATCAGGTCCTCCCTGACCCCACTCCTGTGAAAACTCGTATACCAGAGGAGCTGTTTGGTGATGTGATGATGGTGCTGGAAATGTTGCATGTCTTTGGACCTCTGCTGGAAATCAAGGATGAATTTCCTCATGGTGTCTCCATGGGTAAGTTGACCATAATTTTTTCCTTCATGACTGGGAGGTGTATTTGCCAGCTGGTGAGTACTGATCCTATCCCAATAGCAAAATCTGCCATGTGTTTGTTTACAGATTTTGTACTGTTTTCCCTGTTGTGAAAATTTATGACTCCTTTCACTCAGATTGTATATACGTTGTAGTATTTAAATAAAGATTATCCTATGTATTAACCATTTATGAAAATTTAATGTGTACCCCAAACTTAACTGTTACCCTCAAAGTTGCTATACACTTGTATTTAATTAGCAGACACAAACAAAAGTCACGTGTAAGTTAAAATAGCCACAACGTCATGCATGTTGGATTTTAAAACATGTTTCACTTTACAGGACATGCTGTGTCCTTGTAAAGTAATGGTTACATATTTTCTTTCATAGATATGATGGAAAAAGCTCTATTGGAGAAGGATGTTGATGGCACACTAGCAGATCTACTTGGCTTTCTACTGGTCTCCATCTTTAACTTACAACAAGAAGAGGAAGAGGAGGAGGAAGAAATAGAGAAAGAGGAAAAGGATGGAAATTTAACTGGTATGGTTAAAATTTCTGGTTTTTTGGTTTACCATGTTATCAATATTACATAGTTTGTACCTAAGGATATAGAATCACGGCTACATTTTTTTAGGGTGAATGAAACGGATTGTTCACTCAGTGACTATTTTAAGTGTTGTTTCTGCTAAAAAGAAATATATTTACAAGTCCATTATTTGTTTAATGAAGCTACTTTTCAATCTGTAAATATTGTCAACTGACAATATAACTTACCCATCCTGTCATTTTGTTACCTTAAGACTGCTCAATTATATAAGTAAGCTGAATTGTAACATAATAGAAATCAGTAAGAATATGTTGTAATTTTAGCTGAAAGAGTGGAAACAATTGATGAGGATACAGATATTGCTGACTTGTCCACCAAAGACCTGATACAGGCTGCTACAGTGGCCTCTCAGTGGCCCCACCTATATCATGGTAATGTGACAGATAAATTCGTATCTTTGTGTGTCTGAAAGTAACACTTAAAGTAAAATGTAACATTCATGCACACATGTACGTGCTGTGCTCATTATTTCCTATTTATATACTACCTATATTTTATAGTAAAAATCTGACTTAAAATCTATATAATGGACTTTTTAAGGGTAATAATAATAATTTTGGAAACTTGAAACCAAATTAAAAACGATTTGTAGATTTTACATATGAAATTTATAACACTGTATTTTAACTTGCTAATTTAGGGACTCCATTGAGGAATTTACAACTTGATTCTCTTACTCTCACGGAAATCTTGCGCCTCCATTTTCTATCATCTGGTGCCCATGCTAATGCCAGCAATGCCAAGTTCCGCTACCAGCAGAGAGGAGGATATACATCCCTGGATGATGCTGGCATGGAGTTCAAAATGCAGGAATCTGCCATTATAAAAGCACTCAGTACTTATAATGTATTTGATCTCTCACCTGGTAAGTGGTAATTGCTGTGAAATTGTTCTGTGCTGCCTTGTCTGTTAACAGAGTCAAGATTCTGAGGAATAACTTAGACAAATTAGAATTGTAATGACTTTTATCATAATAAATAAAGTAATAGTGTGATTTCAGTTTCAAATCTTGATTTCCCAGTGGGATGAAAGAGATTTTAATTTATATGAACAATTTATGATATGAATATATACCAGCAATTTTATTCTCCATGGGTTTCATTTCTCTGTAGGGGAAAAGATGAAGGTAATCATTGCTCTGGTGCACCAGTTGCTAACCTATGCTTCAAGCAGAGATTTCATAGAAGACAATTTTGAAAAACTACGACAGGCAAAAATGGACCTGAGGCATCATCAGTGGGCAGAGCAGAGAAGGGAAAAAGAGGAGGCAGCTGCTAGGTTAGAATTTTTTTTGACATGTTTATAGATGCATATTAGTTAAGCTGATTAGTAACACTTTATGAGGTTTTAGTTTCCATGTATCTTAGATTCATTTATGTTTTAAAATCCATTGCATTTGATTTCCTTCTTGCTTTTGCCAAGGTTGGTAGTTAAGTATTGATTTAAGGTTGTGGAACCTACATTTGGATTTAATATTTGTAAATGGATGGCAAGACTTTAAATTGTAGTTTTTTAAGGCATCAAGATTTGTTATAGATATAAGAAAAGGGTCGAAGAAAGAGCCAAAGAGAGGGAATTGGAAGCACAGAAAAAAGAGCAGAGAAAGAAGGAAGCCGAGGAGAAATTAAAAGCTGATGAAACAAAAAATGGGTAATTGAATTTTTTCCATATTTCAAGAGATGTCATAGTGATGAATTTTCATGTTTATTGCTGCACACAAATTGAGAATCTTATATTTCAAAGGTATACCAACTGAGTGATTATTTGTATTTTAAAGGTACTTATGAGGACTGTTCAGTAATGTCAAGTGGTCACATTCTAACTTTGGTTGATTAATATTTAAATTTCCGCATACTGTATATAGTACTTGTACAGTTGTATATATATTTCTAACTTATTTTTAAATTTATATCCTTACTTATTTCTAACTTTTTTTGTGAATTCAGTGAACAACCAGAGGCTGAAGATAATGCTTCAAAAAAGAATGAAGAAGAAAAAGAAGAGGAAGATAAGACCAAAAATGACAAGGACAAGAAGGAAGACGAGAGTCAAGAGAAAAAGGGCAAGAAAACCCCTGCCAAGGGCAAAAAAGGAAAATCATCCAAAGACAAAAATCAGACTGAAGAGGAAGAAGTCGAAGAGGATGAAGAGGTAATTTTTGAAATGGGGGATGGCACAAAGTTTGTTGATTCATACTATTGACTATTTTTCACATGCATGCACACTTACACACAGAGCTATATATATTACAGAATAATCTACATTAATGGATTACCATGAAATATTATGATCAAAGTTTATTATTTTTTATGTAAGGAATGTAAAATAAAAAGAAATACAATTTAATTTATTCCATGTTTCTGCAAAAGGTCTGCAATTCTTTTTGCTAAACATCCTTTATTTGTATAAACTAGGACATAGATGAGTCCAAACTTTCCCCAGAGGAGCGTGAAGCTTTGCGAAAAAAACGAGAAGAAAGAGAAGCAGAACTTAAAGAGTTGTTCATGAAGAGAGAGGCAGAATTGCACGAGTTAGTTCAGAAACTACAGCATGGCAATGCTGTGTATCCTCTGGGCAGGGACCGTGTTTACAGAAGGTTCTGGGTCTTCAGATCAGTGCCAGGTGAGAAGAAAGTACTGCTTTAATCATGGGCTTGCCATTTGGAATGAAAAGGTGTATTTTAAAGCCTGAATTATTTTAAGTCACGAGAAATATGAATTTATCAAAGATGAGCATTTTATCCGCTTGTTCATTTATGCTTTACTCTACAACCATACTGGTTTCCACTTATTGTCGCTGTTTACTTTGAAAGTAAATTTATATGTTAAAAACACTGGTTTTCTAGGTCTGTTTGTAGAGGACGAAGAGCTTTACGTGCCAGATGATCTCCTGCTCCCAGTAACACAGACAGGTGACAAATCCAATCCTTTCTTTGGCCAAAACCTACCTCGTCAGGTGCCACTAGTGAAACCTGTTACTGAAGAAAAGAGCACTGCAAGTGACAAAGAGAATGATTCCTTCGATGCCAACAATATGGAGACTGGCGATGACTCAGTTGCAAAGATGGAAAACCCTCTGGGAACAAATACGGTCAATTCTGAAAACATTAAAAATGGCAGTGGCGATGGCACTGTTGAGGCAACTGGAGGTGCCCACTCATCTCAGGAAACACAAAATGCAGCAGAGAAAAACCTGGCATCAGTCGGGGTTGATTCTAAGCCTTATGAAGAAGGGTTCAACTCACAGATTATACCTCAGAGTAAATTTAGATGGGCATTCTACAGTTCTCCAGAAGACATTGAAAACTTGCTAGAATCCCTCAACCCCAGGGGCTACAGGGAAGGCTCTCTGAAGCAAACACTCATGGAACAAAAGTCACAAATTCTGAAATCTGTCCAGGAGACACCAGTGGATTTACTTATCAAGGATACAAACGAAGAATCTAGCAGTGATCAGAGGTATGTCAATATCAAGTCCAGGAATCGAACCACTCAGGGGGCTGTGAAGAATAATTCTGCTCAGGAATTCCTGGAGCTTCAACTCAGGGAGCTGCTGCTGGATACAGAGGAAAGGATTTATGCTGGAAGTCTAGGCACTTTGAAGGCAAGTCTTTAATGCAGAAAACATAGAAAAATAATAATAAAAAGTATTTTCATCTTTTGAAAATGTGAAATAAGAATATTTAAATTTCTAGGTCTGACTTTTTATATTTTCTGCAATATCCAGATCAAATTCAAAAGATGTGACACGCATGCATGCATGTGTGCGCGCATGCAAACACATGATATTGGAGATTATCTTAAAGGTGATCAAAAGTAAACGGTCAATATTTTAATACTGAAGTGTCTCCTTGCAGGTAAAAGATCGTCTAGCCTGGAGAGAAGCTCTAGAGCAGGGGACCTTTGATGTCCAGTGTGACAATTTGACATGGGCAGGGAAGGTGGAAAACATTGGGGAGGCAGAGGAGTGAGTGTGACTTTGCTTATTACGAATTTTTGTTTTCTATATTTACATGACATCAACATTTTTAACTAAAACTCATAATTTAAAGCATATCATGCAAATAATTAGTCAATCCTTTTTTTAGGTCAAAAATGGATACAGATGATGAAAGTCCAAGTCATGTGGTGAAAGACCTTGCCAAAGCTTTAATTCAAATAGAACAGTGTGTGGAACCCAAGTTTATTAATCCACCTCTTGGTAAGAATGTGTGAAATGACATGTTCATTTATTTTTGTATAGAGTTTTACTTGTGATATTAACATGTGGTTTAACCATGCTTTATGTTTGTTAAGGATTGAAGTGTCATTGCTTATCTTCTACAGTATTATTTCTGTAATTTTGGCCAATGTTATCCATGCATTACATCTGATTTTAATAGAATTATGTCTGAAGCTTTATTTATGGAGCTTGATAATCAGAGTAATTTTTAAAAAAATCAAATTAAACAGAAGAAGCACTATTTGCATGCAGATTGCAAGATAGATATTAAATTTGTGTACTACGTGCTATAATAATTTAGTAAATGCTACACACAGGGGAAGCTGAGGACTCTAAAAAAGCCAAACAGAAAGCTGCCCTGGAGGCTGTGGCTAAGAAATCTGCAGAGAGCAGACGCACTAGGAGCAGGGTGAAAGATGATCCAAAAGATAAAGAGGAGGAAAAAGAAGATGATAACGGTACAGTTAAAATGTTTTTCTTTCTGTTTTAGATATAAAATTAGATTAATGTTATTCTTTCTTGATAGTTATGTGTTATTTTTGATAAACATGATAAAATGGAATAAAAGATTTGGTTTCAATTCTGTTTTTGATAAACCACCCTTCAGAGTTTTATTGTAGCAGGTGAATGCACTGAGCTTCTGAGTTTTTTTTTTTTTTTTTTTTTAATAAACATGGGTATATAAACGTTCTTCCCAAAACATAAACAAGTACCTGAATAAATTTGAATGGCTGAAAAAAGATATTACACCTATTACTCTTCAGAGGAGGACAAGAGTGAAGTAGGCAAGCAGCAGAAGACCCCCCTGGAAAGGTGGGAAGAATCCCTGATGAGTTGCACCAGTCTACCCCAGGTCTGCCTATACCTGGCAACACTAGATCGCAGCATCACCTGGTCCAAATCTGCTCTCAATGCTCGCTGTCGCATATGCAGGCGTAAAGGAGACGGAGAGAAAATGTTGCTCTGTGATGGATGTGATAGGGGGCACCACATGTACTGCCTCAAGCCACCAATGAAGGTGAGTATTGTGCCAGCTTTTGTAGTAAAAGTATTTGAATGATTTCATTATTTTTTATGCTTTAATTTTGAAGAACAGTTCAGAAAAACTTCATTAGTTACAATAGCAATAAAAGTTTGTAAATATCTTAATTAATTGTGAAACGGAATAAAACCAGATGATACAGTTGGAAGTGTATAATTATTCAACAACCTTTTTCAAGGTAATATTTTTATTTGTTATATGAAAAGGGTGATAGATATGAATATGGATTTAAAATGGATTTGACCATACTTGCATTTTATCTCCTGTTTCGTAGGATGTTCCCAAAGGTGACTGGTATTGTCCAGACTGTAGGCCCAAGGTGAAGCTGCAGAGTCCTCGAAAGAGAAGGAAGACCTTCAGCCAGTCCAGTGATGAGGAGGAGGAAGAGGAATCTGAGGAAGAGGAGGATGAAGATGAGAGTGAAGATGAAGAAGATGAAGAGGAGGACCAAGAAGAAAGGTACAGAGATTACATTGATTTAGTTATAGTCTATATTCGTTATTGGATAAATATATTCATCCAATTTTGTTTTTGAATTGTGAAAATCTGCACATCAAATTAAGGAAATGCTAAATTATTTTACATCAATATCTTGATTGGTGTTCAGTTCTGAAGAGGAAGAAGAGTCAGAGGAGGAAGAGCCAACGCCTGTTAAGCCAAAGAAATCGGCTATTAGAATAAAAGGTTGGTACTTAAATTGAATAGCATGTTAAACTAGTATTTTATCAATATTTTTAAATCTGTGGTGTGGAGTTTCTTCATTTTCTTTTGGCAATAGGTGTATGTTTGCATATATGAGTGCTTGATGTTGGTAGCTACAATTTCCACATTTGAACACAAATTGTCAAATGATCATTTTTTTTTTTTTTTTTTTTTTTTTTTTTTTTTTTTTTCCAAATTGAAACATTTTAAATGAATACCCCCTCCAGGAACAGGTTCAGGTAGATCAACGCCCACCTCTGTGAAAAGTGAAAGTCGCAGAAACAGTTCCAGGAACAGCCCAGCTGACGCCAGACCTACAAGGTCCAAGAACAGAGAACAAGCCCAGGACCGACCAGCATCTAGGTCCAAACCGGGAAGGGACAGTCCTGCAACCACTGGTCATGATAGTCCCAGTACAAGCAGGACTAGGGGAGGTAGAACAACTACTAAGAGGGCATACTCAGATTCAGATGAGGGTAGGTTTTTAAATCTGTATTGGAATGGGTGTTTAACTAATATCAAATTCTGTGTGTGTGTGTGTGTGTTTGTGTGTGTGTGTTTGCCTGCCTCTCTCTGTCCCATGTCTATCTTTCAGTGTTCAGGTTTAGAACTGAAATGTACAATTCAGCCCTCATCTAAGTATATTTTATTCTTTGTCAGATAGAATCATTTGCCTTATCAATGTTTGTTGCAGCTGTACTTCAGACAACTTTTATCTTAGTTTGTTGTTGAAGTAATGCTTAAAAGTTATTTGGTTTAGATGGTGTGTTTTTATTTTTCANAGTTGCAAAGATGGAAAACCCTCTGGGAACAAACACGGTCAATTCTGAAAACATTAAAAATGGCAGTGGCGATGGCACTGTTGAGGCAACTGGAGGTGCCCACTCATCTCAGGAAACACAAAATGCAGCAGAGAAAAACCTGGCATCAGTCGGGGTTGATTCTAAGCCTTATGAAGAAGGGTTCAACTCACAGATTATACCTCAGAGTAAATTTAGATGGGCATTCTACAGTTCTCCAGAAGACATTGAAAACTTGCTGGAATCCCTCAACCCCAGGGGCTACAGGGAAGGCTCTCTGAAGCAAACACTCATGGAACAAAAGTCACAAATTCTGAAATCTGTCCAGGAGACACCAGTGGATTTACTTATCAAGGATACAAACGAAGAATCTAGCAGTGATCAGAGGTATGTCAATATCAAGTCCAGGAATCGAACCACTCAGGGGGCTGTGAAGAATAATTCTGCTCAGGAATTCCTGGAGCTTCAACTCAGGGAGCTGCTGCTGGATACAGAGGAAAGGATTTATGCTGGAAGTCTAGGCACTTTGAAGGCAAGTCTTTAATGCAGAAAACAAAAGAAAAATAATAAAAAAAAGTATTTTCATCTTTTGAAAATGTGAAATAAGAATATTTAAATTTCTAGGTCTGACTTTTTATATTTTCTGCAACATCCAGAACAAATTCAAAAGATGTGACACGCACGCATGCATGCATGTGTGCGCGTGTGCAAACACATGATATTGGAGATTATCTTAAAGGTGATCAAAAGTAAACGGTCAATATTTTAATACTGAAGTGTCTCCTGTAGGTAAAAGATCGTCTAGCCTGGAGAGAAGCTCTAGAGCAGGGAACCTTTGATGTCCAGTGTGACAATTTGACATGGGCAGGGAAGGTGGAAAACACTGGGGAGGCAGAGGAGTGAGTGTGACTTTGCTTATTACGAATTTTTGTTTTCTATTGACATCAACATTTTTAACTAAAACTCATAATTTAAAGCATATCATGCAAATAATTAGATAGTCAATCCTTTTTTTAGGTCAAAAATGGATACAGATGATGAAAGTCCAAGTCATGTGGTGAAAGACCTTGCCAAAGCTTTAATTCAAATAGAACAGTGTGTGGAACCCAAGTTTATTAATCCACCTCTTGGTAAGAATGTGTGAAATGACATGTTCATTTATTTTTGTATAGAGTTTTACTTGTGATATTAACATGTGGTTTAACCATGGTTTATGTTTGTTAAGGATTGAAGTGTCATTGCTTATCTTCTACAGTATTATTTCTGTAATTATGGCCAATGTAATCCATGCATTACATCTAATTTCAATAGAATTATGTCTGAAGCTTTATGTAATGGAACTTGATAATCAGAGTAATTTAAAATAAATGAAATTAAACAGATGAAGCACTATTCGAATGCAGATTGTGAGATTTTAAATTTGTTTACTAAGTTCTGTAATAATTTGGTAAATGCTACACACAGGGGAAGCTGAGGACTCTAAAAAAGCCAAACAGAAAGCTGCCCTGGAGGCTGTGGCTAAGAAATCTGCAGAGAGCAGACGTACTAGGAGCAGGGTGAAAGACGATCCAAAAGATAAAGAGGAGGAAAAAGAAGATGATAACGGTACAGTTAAAATGTTTTTCTTTCTGTTTTAGATATAAAATTAGATTAATGTTATTCTTTCTTGATAGTTATGTGTTATTTTTGATAAACATGATAAAATGGAATAAAAGATTTGGTTTCAATTTTGTTTTTAATAAACCACCCTTCAGAGTTTTATTGTAGCAGGTGAATGCACTGAGCTTCTGAGTTTTTTTTTTTTTTTTTTTTTTTTTTTTTTTTTTTTTTTTTTTTTTTAATAAACATGGGTATATAAACGTTCTTCCCAAAACATAAACAAGTACCTGAATAAATTTGAATGGCTGAAAAAAGATATTACACCTATTACTCTTCAGAGGAGGACAAGAGTGAAGTAGGCAAGCAGCAGAAGACTCCCCTGGAAAGGTGGGAAGAATCCCTGATGAGTTGCACCAGTCTACCCCAGGTCTGCCTATACCTGGCAACACTAGATCGCAGCATCACCTGGTCCAAATCTGCTCTCAATGCTCGCTGTCGCATATGCAGACGTAAAGGAGACGGAGAGAAGATGTTGCTCTGTGATGGATGTGATAGGGGGCACCACATGTACTGCCTCAAGCCACCAATGAAGGTGAGTATTGTGCCAGCTTTTGTAGTAAAAGTATTTGAATGATTTCATTATTTTTTATGCTTTAATTTTGAAGAACAGTTTGTAAATATCTTAATTAATTGTGAAATGGAATAAAACCAGACAATACAGTTGGAAGTGTATAATTATTCAACAACCTTTTTCAAGGTAATATTTTTATTTGTTATATGAAAAGGGTGATAGATATGGATTTGAAATAGATATGACCATACTTGCATTTTATCTCCTGTTTCGTAGGATGTTCCCAAAGGTGACTGGTATTGTCCAGACTGTCGGCCCAAGGTGAAGCTGCAGAGTCCTCGAAAGAGAAGGAAGACCTTCAGCCAGTCCAGTGATGAGGAGGAGGAAGAGGAATCTGAGGAAGAGGAGGAGGAAGATGAGAGTGAAGATGAAGAAGATGAAGAGGAGGACCAAGAAGAAAGGTACAGAAATTGCATTGATTTAGTTATAGTCTATATTAGTTATTGGATAAATATATTAATACAATTTTGTTTTTGAATTGTGAAAATCTGCACATCAAATTAAGGAAATGCTAAATCATTTTACATCGATATCTTGATTGGTGTTCAGTTCTGAAGAGGAAGAAGAGTCAGAGGAGGAAGAGCCAACGCCTGCTAAGCCAAAGAAATCGGCTATTAGGATAAAAGGTTGGTACTTAAATTGAATAGCATGTTATACTAGTATTTTATCAACTTTTTTAAATCTGTGGTATGCAGTGTTTAATTACCCATTTGGATGAATGTAAATGCAATGATGAATTGCTTGATTAATTAATAGCATTACATTCATCAATTCAGATTTTGTAGATGGGTATGTGTAAATGCTCAGATTGATGCTGCATTTTAGAGTTTCATCATTCTCTTTTGGCAATAAGAGTATGTTTGCATATTTGAGTGCTTTTTGTTGGTAGCTACAATTTCCACATTTGAACATAAATTTTTTTGCCAAATTGAAACGTTTTAATTGAATATCCTCTCCAGGAACTGGTTCAGGTAGATCAACGCCCACCTCTGTGAAAAGTGAAAGTCGCAGAAACAGTACCAGGAACAGCCCAGCTGACGCCAGACCTACAAGGTCCAAGAACAGAGAACAAGCCCAGGACAGACCAGCATCTAGGTCCAGACCGGGAAGAGACAGTCCTGCAACCACTGGTCATGACAGTCCCAGTACAAGCAGGACTAGGGGAGGTAGAACAACTGCTAAGAGGGCATACTCAGATTCAGATGAGGGTAGGTTTTTAAATCTGTATTGGAATGGCTGTTTAACTAATATCAAATGCTGTGTGTGTGTGTGTGTGTGTGTGTGTGTGTGTGTGTGTGTGTGTGTGTGTGTGTGTGTGTGTGTGTGTGTGTGTGTGTTTTTGCCTGCCTCTCTCTGTCCTATGTCTATCTTTCAGTGTTCAGATTTAGAACTGAAATGTACAAGTCAGACCTCATCAAAGTATAGCATATTTTATTCTTTATAAGATACTGTTGTTAAAATCCTTTGCCCTATCAATCGCTGTTGCAGCTGAAGTATTGCTTAAAAGTTATTTGGTTCAGATGGTGTGTTTTTATTTTCCANTATATAGAAAAATACTTAAATCCCTTTTGTTAAAATTTTGATTTGGTATTAAAGTGTGATTTGGTTACTCTGTGTATCCTTTGCACTCTTTGACTGTTAGAAGTAGTCAGTACTTGTTAGTGAAAAGGTCTGATATTATGAATAAATAATTGCAGAATTTTTTGTTTGTTTTTATTGCAAAGAATACTTGCATGTGCTTTCATAGTCACCATGGAAGCCAATAAATAGTTGGTCCATATCTTATTTTAAAAATTAACAAAATCAAACTTCAAGATGTGATCAATTAGACAAGTTTTATTTTTTACTCTTTGAATAAAATGGGGGGGAGGTATTAGCGCCTGGAGACCAAATGACCTCCTTATGTCAGTCTTAAACCAAAGCTCATTGGAATATGCATATAACAAATTACTTTTAAAAAGAATCAAGATACTTCACAATCATATGAAATGACCAAACTGGGATAAAAAGACAATCACAATGAATAAAATATAAGTGTTAATTCAACTGGGATAAATGTGATCTTTTCAACTACTTTGTCATTACCATGTTTTAATGGGTACTAACATATGTATACATAATCAATTCGATGTGATTTAAGTGAAAATACAATGCAAGGTCATTGTGTGGTGGTCATGTCATTTTCTTCTGCTTCAACTTAATCATTTTAACGAATGATAAAATGCAAATAATGTACAATATGTAACAAATAAATTAGTTTCATGATTTGATATCTGATGAATATGTTTAGATTGTATTTTTACTAAAATACAAACGAAATACTTAACCTCAGTCAATCTCTGACTATTATGTTATTGACATATAATGTATGTTATTATTTTAAGACTACTTCAAATCGATCACTTGAACTGTTATTATTCATTAATTTGACACAATAAAAATTGGCAAATTACCGTTTTAAGATTTTAAAACCCACTGACTTGGAGCAGGCATTCTCTTTTATCACAAGTTTTAAACTGATAAAATAAACTGCCAGTATCTTAATGTTGCACATGTGTGAGTTAATTGCTTCAGTTTTCTAACTGAAATTTTTAAAAAACCTTACATAATGGAAATGGGTGCAACATTTTGCTTGCTGGCTTTAGTTTTGTCTCTCAGACATCAGTTGCTGAGACAGTGCATTTCTTGTACTGGAATTCAATGTATGAGCACTGTTTCTATTCCCATGTTTATTTTAATATTTATTCATACTTGCACTCTTCTATGACCAATAAAATGGCAAAAGCTACAGAAAAAAAACTGCTAGCCTTTCTAGTAACAGGCCCTTCATTTTCCATCTTTACTTTCATATCTACTTGTATCTGCAGTCCTCCATGGCCAGAAAGATGAGAGAGAAGCAGCAGCAGACATTAGGCTGCCAGTCACTGCGCTGGTGGTCAATGTCGAGGCAGTCCCTGCTTCCCGAGTCCGACTCTGTGCCTGAGTCATCTTGGTGTCAGAATCTCGGAAAGGGACAGGAATTTCTGGAATACAAGTAGGTACGGCCTCCCAGTCTTCTGGGATGTCCTGGAGTGTAAATCCTGGGAGAATATTGGAGTTGTCTTCCTCTTCTTCTTCACTGTCCGACTGACTACATTCCTCTTCTATGGACTGCATGAGATCAGGGCTCACTTGAAACATGCCACTTCTGAAAGCAAATTATAATTAAGCTAATTTTAATATGTTTAAAGCTGAATTGTGTTCTTAGCATACAAGTTTGGCAAATGAATAAGGAATAAATAATTCAATCCCCCAGCCCCCTCTTTCTAGCAAAATCAAATCAACAGAAAAAATACTTCTTACAACAGCAGTAACAGCATCCAGATTGCATACAAAGATAAAATTCATTCTTCTAAAAAAATTTGAAATTTCACATCAAATTTTTGTACGTCAAGGGTACAAAGTCAATAACAATATTGCATGTGAAGAATCCACAGCTAAAACGGAAAGAAAATTGATTCAGCAAGTGACTCATTTAACATCATGCAACTAACCTCCCTAAATGAGCAGATTTCAGTAGCAGCAGCATGTTGTGTATGGTTTGCCTAGGGTGCAGTTTCTCTGGAGAAACGTTCTGTGTGAAACAAAGATGGAGCACCTGGTGGTTCAGTCTGTTCACAGCACTATTGAACTGCTTCTCTGTTAAATCACAGCCAAAGAATTCACTGAAACATTAGAGCAGATATCTGTGAAAAGTTGATCCTTCTATGATCCCTACATTTCATGCATTTAGGAAGGCTAGTTTGAATTGTTCACATGATTTTCTTCATTAAAATGGATCGACACAAAATCCGATTGCAAACGGATGTAATTTGCCTGAATAATGATCAGTGCAATGCTTTTTAAAACCAGTTTCTTCTAAAGGGTAGTATCCTTAGGCTACATTTAACAAAGAATTTGTGAAATTGATCAGCTTTCAATAAAGTATATAATCTTCTATTCCTGTTGGCTTTAACTATATGAATTTTCAGCAAGGTGTTTAACAAATTTCATACTTCATAATACTTTACCTATAACAGAGTCTTTTAGGCAGGTTCACATCCAGTATAAAGGCCAGCACCTGTGTAATCTGTGTGGTATAACCCAGGGCAGCACACAGAGTATAGGCTGGGTTAAGATGACCTAGCTCTCCCTCAGCACTGTGCTTCTTATCAGCTTGAGAAACTGGAAAAAGGTAATTCTATATTATATCATTTTTATTTATTTTCATTATTTCTATCATTCCAATAGTTTTTGCTGAAAAGCAGTTTTGAAATTTTTGAAAGCAGTACTAATTTTCTTTACATCTGTATCAGACTCTATTTGGCAGAGTGTCAATACATCTTGAACTTAAATTTTCAATAATAATCTGAAAGCCCTCAAGGCTTGAGAAATTTTGTTTTAACACGTATAATAATATAAAGTGAGGAAAACCTCTCCCAAAAATAATAAAAATATTTTTGCGGCAAACAATTTATAACGCAAACTATGAATTTATCTTTGTGACACAATTTACAACATAAATCATGAAATAAAAATCACCAGTCAAAAGTACTAAGCTACGACTGTTATGCACATCTGACTTTTGGCTACTCATTTTCATAGTTGTAAATAGTTGTAAATATTTCATTTTAATAGGAATTAAAATTCCTAACCTATACCATATCACAGTAAAAGTAATACTCACTCCACGCACAGTATGCCGAGTAGTCTCCATGGCCAGGCAATTTAGGATCCACCACCTGATACTGTAACTCCCCTCCATTGTCAGTGTATATCCACTTCCCTCGTACATAAGCCGTCCTCCTGGCCTCTGCTAGTGCACTCACTGTACTCAACTGCATACTGTCTACCTCACTGCTGGCATGAAATTGAGCATTACAAAGGAATTGCATTGATAATTTTATCTAAACTCTGGCACAACAAAAATGAGTGCCTGTGTAATCTATTTTTGTAATTCACAAGTTTAACTACTATTCAGTAACATTCTTGTAATCAATTATTTTACAAATTATTTTTACGTGTAATTCAAACCAGCTAAAATTGTACCGAAAAATAACATTGGCATGTAAAAATATTAGTAGTTTAGCTTCACACCTTTTTGGTTCTATCTCCTTGATGGAGAAGATGAAAGTTCCAAGTTCGTCAATCCTCTGTCTTCTTATTTTACTCAATTCATCTTCACTCTCTATTAAAAAACCCTCTCTTGTCTCCATTTTATTTTGGCCATCTTCCATGTATTTAAGTATTCTTTTGAGTTTTTCTTGTTGCTTCTTAACTTTAGAGTTTTTATAAGCATTGTTCTTTTTGATGGCTTTTAAGTTGTCTTGATCTGAAGAAAAAACATTTTAAAAAACTGCAAACTGTGATATTATGAAGACTTTTATGGTCTATTCTGACAATGGTAAGAAATACTGATGCTTCTAGGATACAAAATAAAAGGTGTCCTCTTGTGGTAGAAAAATCATTGTGGTATTGTGGTAAAATCATTTGTTATTAAAGGAAGAGCTTCTTTTATTTAATAACTTTGAATTTACCACTTTTTTTTCTTTTTATCCCCTTCTTTCTAAAGGCATCATATGGTAATGGCTCCATCATTTCAACCAGGAAAAATTATCAATTACATAATTTTGGAATCATCCAAAAAACATTTTTATGTAGATTTTAGTGCTTTTACAGTAAAGAATATAATTTTAAGGTAGTTTGCTTTTCAATTGTGTCGCTACCATTCAAGTTGAGGTAATGCAATGTGACAGAAAGCTTTTTCACCTCTTGCTTCTTTGCTTTTGACTTCTTCAATAGCTTTCTGCAGTAAATTCAGCTTTTTGGTGTAGAGTTGTATCTCAGTTTTCTTGGTGAATAAAAGATAAAAAGAAAGTAAAATGCATGGAGTAGGGATTATTTCAAAACAAACAAGTTTTTCTTTAGTAGTATTGATATTATATAACTTGAACATGCCATGTTTACAACATGGAAACTGTATTATTTGTTGTCCAAAAATAATAATAATACATAAATAATAATAAATAATAAATTCAATGGGTTAAGATGGCAAAGAACTTAGATAGAAGAAACAAGATTCAACAACAAATCTTAGTTTTGCAGACAAGCTGGATAGCAAATGTGATCTTTACATAGGACACCCAGGAAAAACTATCAAAGACCAGGCAAAAATATGTTTAACTGGAGTTAATTGCACTAATAATTCGCACTAAATGCCGCTGACAAATAAAAAAGTCAATATATATGTTGATAAATATGTTGTATATAATACAAACAAATTCTCATTAGAGAAATATTTAAGTAAGCAATAAGTACATAATTTTAAGTAAAACCCTTATGCAATACTAGAAAAATTACTTTTCTAGGACTCACCTTAGCATCGATGTCAAGATGCTTTTGCACAGCTGATTCTACCCTGAAAAAATTATTTAAATAAATCAATGCATATACAATTTTTGATTCCAAAAATTTTTGACAAGAAAATTATAAAATAGATTTGTACTACATATCAAATGCTTCTTAGGCAGAATGCCCTTCACACCTACTGTATCCCATTTACAAATCTAAAATTCTATTTTTCTAAAATCAGTCATGTAGTGATGTTGATCAATGTTTTCATTTTCAAATATATCAATTTTGCAATTTACTTAATTCTAATTTTGTTTAATGTATTTACAAGAAACTTCAAGCCCGTTCAAATATAATGAGAGCTGAGCTCACTACAGTGCTTTAATTGCAAAACTAATCTAATTGAATACATAAATTGAATTATATGTATGTATAAGTTTGGGGCATTCTGCACAAGTAACCATCAAGTGACATCTATTGCAGCATATACTGTATATTAATTAAACATGTCTGTCAAAGGACATTTAGTTAAAATATTGGGGTAAAGTACAAAAACTGACATGCAGAAACACCACCGCATGTTCTGCAAAACGAAGCACGACAGAGGCTACATCGTAACTTATGACTCAGCAATAACATACAACATGTGTTAAGATGTACCTTGCAAGAACTTTTGATCGTTCCTTCTTCAGCGCATGCCATTTTCTTAACTTCACTGAAAACCTAAAACAGTTAAAATGAAACTTATTATTGCATTTTAGTATAAATAAAATGCCTCATGGGTTTGAAAAAATATATATGAAGGAGGTAATGGTAAAATCAAGTTTTTCATGGAGCATACTATATAATATATCATATATAATGGTAGCCAGCAGTAGCTTATCATATACTCATATACAAGTGTAATCCTTACTTATCACGATTATCTGGATTTTCGCATTTGGAATGTGCAAAGTTCCCGTCTCTCAGACAGCGTTGACAAGTAAATGGGCGTCTTGAATTTCTACATAGAGGACATCTTTCAACTGCAACACTGATCCCACCTTCTGTGTCTTCAAAAGAGGATGAAAGTTGAAAAATATTGGGTGCTATACTGCTTCCTGTGCTACTGCTGGCTGCCATTTGTTTGCGTGACGTCAGTTTTGTTTTGGGAAAATAGAACAGGTGCTTGGGGTTTTTCAGCAATTCATAGTGCTCATATGAATACGACACATTGAGTTTCATACTTGTAATGGACATACAGATATTTCATTATTTTTATTCAAAGGTAAATTGTATTTAAAAGGTAAATTGTATTTACTAAGTTATAAGAATAAATCCATCTTAATTATTCTCCAACTAATTTTGCTCCCTGTGCATTTGAGCTCTTTCATTAAGGAGTATGGAAAGTAAAGAAGTAAACATGAGTGATGGCGAAAAAAAAGAAACAGATGACAACTACTACTAGTAGTTTTAGACATGGCCAGTTTGTATGATCCGAGCATTCTGCTTTTAAACATGGAAGAAGACACATTTTCGCAATCTATGAATGCCGATCTGACATATACCGCTGTGGTGACTGTGTTGGCCTGCACTGCTGTCATAGTCGTTTTGTTGTTTCGGTATGTCAATCTTTAGCACGGAAATTCATGCGTTAGCACACCTATAAACAATCTCTGATTTTTATAAGCTTTTACTTTCAACTTTTCTTAAAACGTGTCCAAAACAATGGTCAAGTGATTTCGACACAGGTGCAGTTCCCAAAGCAGTAGTTTGGCCAGTTCCGAAGCAGGATGCAATATGAAAATCTGATACGTACTGTGGGGACACAACTAGCTATTATCATCAGTACTCCCTTTTGTCAACATAACACGTCACGGGGGCGTCTCGATAGTCCGAAGGTTCATTGGTCCGAAGGTTCATTGGTCCGAAAAGTTGTAACATTTTCATCGATTTTTTAATCAAGGGTTCATTGCTCCGAAGGTTCTATAGTGAACATTCGGACCAGTGAACCTTCGGACTATCGCTACGGCCCCCACGTCACATGACTTTATGTACAATGTAGAATATAGTGCATTCACTTTTCAGTTTGACTTTATCAATATAGTAATATATCAAGTCTGCACAACGTTCCCGTGCGTTTGATACGTTTCTTTACTGTTTTATAAATTGTCAGTTGATTATTTATCACAAAGACATTTACAAACACATTCCATAAAACTTGGATGTTCAAATACGTAAATGTTATTTATTTATTTTTGAAATGACACATTCTATAAAAAACAAATTTTAGACATTCCTCTAATGAGGCAAATGTTTGATTTATCTGAAAAAGAAAACATAAAACAAATGTAATGTTTCTTTCAGTCACCAGTTCCCAGACATTTTGGAAGCAGGATCATCTAGCATATCAGACATATTTGTTGCTCCTGAACAGTCAATGATTGGGAACCATAATCCATTTGTTGTAGAACTAGAACATGCAGGCCAGCAAAATCATGACTGTAAGTCTGTTAGCTCCACACCCTCACATTTCAGGCATTTGTATTTAAACTATGTAGTGAACATGACTGTATTACTATTGGAATATCTTGATTTATTAAATATTAGAATGTAAGGGAAAAGTTTTCTTCAAAGTATTATTTTGTTAAAGAAAAATAGAATTTAACTTAAAAAGTAATAATGAGTAATTAAGATTTGATTATATTGGAAGATAAACAGAATATGATTTCTTTTTCTTTTTATTTCCAGATTTTGTGGAGTTGAAGTTTAACTGCACTCTGAATTGTTCAGTAAAGGGTTATTGGGGAATGAATATCAAACAATTATTTGATTTGCTGTACAAAATGGATGGGAGACAGTTTATTCAGAAGATGCATTCTCAGGATGCAGCTTTCACAAGCAGCTGTATAGAATCTTGTCATGTAAAGCAGTATCCTTTTAAATACTTCTGAAAATGTTAAATACCTGGTTGATTTTTAAATTATGCTTTTAAGCAAAAAGGCCTCAGAAGATAAAAATTAGATTTGAGCTTAAACAATGAGGGACCTAGTTCATGACACCTTCGTCATGGATCGAACAGTGTAGAGGAGTTTTTATAATGAAAATTATATTCCTTATTAACTGTGCAGTATCTCTCAAGATGAAAGGGGCAACAGGGACGAGACAATAACTTTTACATCTACATCAAGTGTGTTGGAAGAGAAGCTTGGAGAATCTCCAAGGTCACTTTATCCACTGGTCATCATCACTGTCATAGACCCAGACAACTTGCACATATTAGACAGTGAGGACCAGAATCAGATTGTAAGTGAGATTTTTTTCAATTTTTATGAATCCGTCATTATTCTGTTTTTACAGTTATGGCCTTACGGTATTGGTACTTGTGTTATTGAAGAAGGTATACATAGTCTAGTAATTCATAGGATTGAATAGTTACATGTGTAAGTGATTTTCTGGAGTTGTTCAAGTGTATTTTAAGCTGAACTTCCTTTGTTTTACGATTTATAAACGTAAAAAATGGAATAGTATCAGCGAAGATGGATATATATAAATGTTAATTTGTTTATTTTCAAGATTGGATTGGTGACCATTGTTCACATCCAGGATAAATTTTGTGAAAATCCTTCACATATCATGGCACAGTACATCAAAGCTGCCTCTGGACATATTTTTCCCTTAAAGGTATGCTATGCTCCATGATAATCATTACTGAAACACAACCTAACCAAACATTTGTAGGTAGCCTATTCCAACCAAGGGCTTAAATGGTCAAAAATAGGAAATGCTTTTATTTTTCATTTTATTGATGACAAGCATGAGATATTGACAGAATATTTTCATACGAGCATTTTTATATAATTAACTTTTAAAGATAATGGTTCTTTAAAAAGATGAACAAATATTAAAGTAAAACAATGAAAAATGATCAATTTTCTGAAAGGTAATAAATAACTGCTTTGCATCATATCTGTGCCAAGTTTACCAACTAATGGATGTTTAGTGTTTTTTTTTTAAATAAAGTTGATATTGTTTTTACACATTATGATGGCATATAGTATCTTGTGGATACCCATGCATCAAAGTTCACCTGTGTGGGAGGTTTGTACTGTAACAAAGAGGATGGCCTGGTTTGCCATAATTTTTTTTCTGACTAATACAGGTGAAGAATCACTGAATGATGGATAAGGCCTCTTGTGGCAGGATGTGGGTGGATGTTATGCCCAGTAAAATGCCAGCATATAGTTTCAAGTAGCATAACTAAGAGAATTACCAAAAGGCATTGTTTAATTTTACCCGAAAGTGATGTTTGAACAGATTTTTCTGCTAGCAATCTATGCTGTATGTCAATGGGGCAGAAAAGTAGGTCACGAAAGTAGGTTAAATTGACAACCAAAAATTTAAAGAAAGGAGCACTCTAAAGCTCTTTTATGGTTGATCGGGTGATCTATTCAGTTTATCCCTTGGCATGTCGAATTTATTAGAGTGGTAGAAGAAACTAAAAGAAGTGGTTTACATGTGTTACTGGGAATCCGCGCTCCACCGATGCTCGGTTCGTATGTACCTTTAATTTGAAAATCACATTTGGATATATGAACATGCTTACTTGCTAATGGACATTCTGTGTTGACATGTACATTAGCTGGTGACAATTAGTAAATATATAATTTGTCTGAAACTAAGGTGGTTGTCCTGAAATGAATTCAGTTATTTTGTTTTTCTAACTGAAAGGAGTTTTGCACATGTTATGAGTCAGCTAAGTATTAGCCAGTTTAAACAATATCTGCACATCATGACCTCAAATTGCCTTACATTGCCAGCCGTTTTGATCTGCCGAAGTATTAACTGTAGATAATTTATTGTATTGATTTTCTTTCCATTTGTCTTGTTTTCAGTCTCTCTTCATGGCAAAACAGAGTGAAAGGCAACATTCTCAATCAAACACAACAGATGCTCCACTCAGTGAGACTACATCTACTTCAGTGGAGGGTAGGGACTCAAATTATGACGATGAGGATGTGGATTCAAAAAATGACTGCACCGTGTGTCAGAATGCACCAATCAGTAGAGTTCTTTTGCCTTGTCGCCATGCTTGTTTGTGTGGCGAGTGCCTCAGACTAATAAGGAGATGTCCAATGTGTAGAGGCTACATAGACCGTTATTTTATAATTGACAGTGATGGTATTGGAAATGAACAAGATTTTCATGATGATTTCGAGGAGAACGGCACGTGGTGGGAAAGAATGAACAACAAATTGAACAGATGGCTAGGCTTTTCATAAACTGATTAAGGGACATTGATGCACAGTAGTTGTAAAGCTTTTTTATCCTGGCTTATATGTGAATTTTTACTGTTGGAGATATTGTTTCATGAGGAAAGTTGTGGGAGTTGTTATATAGTCATTTACACAAGAGCTTCCTTGGGGTCAAAAAGCAAAATTGCCTGACATCTTTTGTCTTCACAGTTACTGAGTATTTTTATGTTAAAATAAAATCAAAACAAAAACAAATCAGTTGTTGTATATAATAGCATTTTAATGAACCTTTGTGAATAAAATTCATACAATACACACCATGAAATACAACTACTAAGAGGAGCATCAACATATCCTACATTACAAAGCTTCTCCAGGGGTAAATTTCTAATGAAAACATTATACCTGGCATTGTTTTTCTTTGCACTAATTTTAATATAGGATTGGATATATAAACTCCAAATGCAAATGAAGTTAATGGCATATGTATAATGGCTAGTGACTGTTGACTATAGGTCAAATGTTGGGAACTAGGCAATTTGCTTTTGGCATTAAACTATAACACAAGGAATTGGGCATCATAACCTAAGTGTTATAACTTAAAGGTTTCCTGGTTCAAAGAACTCGATTGAAACAATAAAACATAATTATTAATGAACACTCCATTCCATTGTTCTTTAAAATAAAAAAGGCTTAGAATATTTTTGTAATTCAAATCAAAAGCATACACTAATACTTTTTTTTTTTCAAAAATAAAATAGAAATGATAATTATATGTAGTTAATTAAACAAGGAATGCATGGGACAAGCTAAGACAAAGCTTGAGTAAGTAGTGCAAAAATAATAACTTGCAATGTATATCATATCCGTATATTCATTATTTGTACATACACATATACATATATTTATTTATATATAAACACAGTTCGCTCTACCACATTCACACATATAAAAATCTCCCATCAACAAATTGTTTTGTAATAACTGGACGGAATAACAAATAATTCTGACTTCAGTTCGTGCATGACATCTCTTTGGTTATCCCAAATAACAAAAGAGAAGCCAAATGTTCATTTCCAATACTGTGGCACATAGTGTAGCAGACTTAAAAACTCAGTAAGGCATATCTAAGTAAAATGCAATAATAACGAATGTCCTTCTGAAAACTGGACATGCTACAACAGTGCAACAGGCAATGCATGCCACAATAATTATAGTAAAACTATAATAATGATAAAATTGAGCAATCAATATTTACTGTAAATAATTGTTCACACATTCACATGGACAAGCAGTTCTGTTATAAAGATATGTATGAATATCACAATGAAAGAATGTTGACATAACTATTAAAGCCCCCTTTACACTGGACGGCGTCCTTTCTGCATTCCTTAGTACGGCCCGATTTGAGAGTAAAAAAATAATACTTCACGTGTTGACAACTGGCCAATCACTGAGCTTTCATGCTGCAACCAAAGCAATGCTTGTGCCTCCTACGACCACAGCAATGCCAGTTTTATGGTCACACAAAGGACGCAGCAAGGTCGCTGTCCAGTGTAAAAGGGGTTTAAGACTTAGGCATGTTTGACAAAAGTCCTGAAAGCAAAGGTGTGGACGGCATCAGTTTTAAGTACAGTATTGCCCCTTCTTAAGGACAGGGAAAAGCCCTGAAACCAGTACATCCTTGTAGCCTTCTCCAGCAAACAGTATCAGAGATGAGACTAATTCAGTGAGATCTCTATGCATATTATGCAATCTTTTTCTCTGCAATTCAAGGTATTTGCTTCTGTTTCAAACAAAACACCATATCACATCATGGAGCCAACACCACCTAAACAGGCTTCAGGCTACAAATAAATCACTGTTGCTGATTCTGGATCATATCCTGTAGAGTCTGCATGTGCCTGGGTGCTAGATGACTGCTAGCCTGATCCAGTAAGCTTTGTCCCATCTGCTGGTACAGACTGGAGACCAGGCGTGCCGTGGCAGTTTGTGTATTGCCTGTCCCACCCTGTACAGAGCCACTGCTGGCCTGGGCACCAAGAAGGTGCCATAATAGTGGCAGAACATGGAGCATCACTGGTTTCTGCTTGCGTGGATATACTTTGGTGACCAAGTCTGCATATAAAAAAAATAGAAATTTAAACTTTTAAACATTTTTATACATTATTAATTATATGACTCACAAAAATTCCATAATAGAATGCAATAAGACACCAAATTGAAGATGATAGTCTAAGAAGCTTAACAGTACAACTTGGCATTAAAAATTCTTCATATGTCATTTCTTCTTTGTAAATACATTCTGTGGAAACACATTTGATTATACTGCTTGATTATGTAATATCAATATGTTAAAAAATATTTCACATAGACTTTCAAACTTTTCATCACTTACATGCCACTTTCTCTATCATGTCTGGCTTCACTCTCACATTGCCAGCTTGGGCTTGGTTTGCAAATGGCTGGAGAAGAATAGCTTCATCTAAAAGAAAAATGATGCCAATCAGCATTCGAGTCGTCTATTAATGATGTTCTACTACACAAAAAAATAATTAAATCAATAACAATACAGTCTTTTAATATGCAAATGAACTGCTTTTAAATATTAAGTGAAAATTGCAATATGATATGACAACATCATAAAATTCAATCATATGTGGTTTTATCTGCTCTGAATATTACCTTTTTTTAATTTCTACCAAGCACTTCTAAATTAGACCGAAAGAGACAAACATACCTAGATGTTCCATAAAGCAATCCAATATATCCATTGCAGTGCTATAGATATCTTTGTTCTTGGAAGATAGATTGTTGGACACTGTTTGGATTACCATATTGATACAGGAGCCCATATAATCCTTAAGGAGGGGTGTGATCTGAAGCAACACTTGTAATGCAAACAGGTTCACTTTACTGTTGGAGTCATTCAGTCTTGAAACAAATTTATCAAAAATCTGAAATGGAAATACGACAAAAAATTATGGTGGTTAAGTCTTTGGAAATAGAACAATGCATTATTTGGAGGCTTTCAGTCATCTGATCTAAATAAAAAATGTTTTGATTTCAAGTTATCTTTTGATTAAAGTTTTTTACTCATGAGAAAACTAGTAATGGATGCTGCTTTAACATTATAGTTGTATATCCTATTTTTTTAATAATATATAACACATCTCAATGTTACTATGATAGACACCAGAAGTTATTAATCCTACAGCATAATCTAAAACTTAACTAATATCCATGCTTACTTTTGTGATATTTGCCCCTACAACTTCTGGGTTTTGCTCACACATTTCTGTCAGCCTTGTCAGCCCTTCGTGCCTCTGCTTCCAGTCGCTAGCTCCCAGCATATTGTTCATCTCTTTTATCTCTTCCTGAGTCTGTTCATCCATGTGTACCCTGTGACCTCGCTTTTTGCTCGAGGAACTGGACGGTAGGGAGGGAGAACCTTGGGAGCCATCAACCATACTACTGTAACAAGAAAAGGCAAAATGAAGATTTAAAATTGGGAGTATCATATTAGAATGGACTGTACACTTTGTCAGTCTAACACCAATCAGATAGAGAGTAATGCTTACAAAGAGTGTGTTCACATGGAATTTGTTAACCCCTAAGAAGATGCACCCTTAAAATAACAATGACTTTAAACAGAATAAACTTTGTTTTTTTCCTTGACAAATCAACTTTACCTTCCAGCAGAATTTCCACGTGACCTTGACCCTTGACCTGACCTCCTGGATCGAGCTGTAGGGGTGTCACTTGGATCATCACCAGGGCCCTAAAATATTGTTTAAAAATATATATATAGCAACAGAGAAACATTGAGATATCAAATTAAAAACAATGATATAAATTTCATTAACCTTTATTTTAAAACTCCCCGAAATTGATGTAATGACCTTTACCTTCTGTCTCACGTTGTCAACAACCTCCTGTATATTTCTCAGTGTATTCTGTGGAAGATATTTGGTGAGACACTTGTCAAAGTCCTGGTGGGACATCAGCATGTAGAGGATCTTGCGGGCATTGTACCTAGAATTGTAAAGAAATAATTAGGCTTTGAACAGCTGGTAAACAATAGCAAGAGAAAAATGAAAAATATGTTAAAATGATGAAACTACTGTTCAGCCTGGATGACCATACCAATTCACTCTTAAGAAAAATGTTCTTAAAAGTCTCTGCATGTGCAAATTTGCAAGTCTTAAAATGATTTTTACCTCGTCTCTGGAGAGCCATCAGTGGCAAACTGGGCCAGCAATGGCAATACTCTGTCTGTGGTATCTTTAACCCCACTGAGAATTCTGCCAGGTCCCATACGCTCAACTAAACCCACTAAAAGCTGGGAGGTGATTCTTCTTACAGTTGCATTCTTGTGTCTGAAAGTTATTTTATTTCAATCATCACTATAATTAATAAACAAGTAGATATTCTTGCTCCATATTTACATGAACCATTAAATGATTCTAAGTTTAGTAACATTGCTTAACATTAACTGAGTGAAAAATTTATGAAACACAGCGCTTTAGCCCTACGCTGCAACCATTTCCAGATCAATGTTTATATTTCCCATCCCTTATTTCTAATTTTAAATTATTCAACATAACAACAGTGTTCATAAATACTAAATAAGGCAGAAGTTCATTTTGGGCATTGGTATGATTAAATCGTCCATCATGAGTTATTGAGAACCAAAGCAGATCTTAAATAATCTAGATAACATGAAATTAAGATATGTAAACAATAAATATCTGTCTACTTACTGTCCACCTCCCTGAATGATAGCTACTAATGCCCTCTGTGGAGTCACCTCAGCAATCATGTTTGCCAGAGCTTTCTCACAATCCTCCCTAATAAAGCCATTGCTCTCACCATTCTTGTGAAGTAGAACTTTTGTTGTGTTTTCAAGATCCTGAAGAAGAAGGGAATATCATATCAACACCAATTTTATATTCTGCTAATGAAGGAATGTTTTACTTACACAATTAAATAATAAGAAAAAAAATTGAATCTAACCTTATACAAAGACATCTGGCAACCAAAATGATGAAAATGCTTTTGCTTTGATAACATGAATTCTTTTAAAAATTGCATTTAATTTGGTTGCTTTAATCAAGTGTCGCAGGTTTATGTGTATTTCAAATAACCCAGTTCCCATTATGTCTCAGAACCCATAATCGGAAAATCTACATAATCCTATAGATTTTGCAACGGCAACGTTAAGCAGTTCTATAAACATAGAGCCAGCTGAATTAACTTCCTAATCCACTCTGTAAACACAAAAGTACAGGGTGCTTCAAATTGTGTATCATTTATCACATATTGTGTACCTGTTACCACATATATATCATCAAAGCATTCACCTGAAAAAACCACTGAAATATACANTTGATTTTCATTCTACAAAAACATCAAAGTAATGTAAATCTATATTATCCAACTGAATCCCCTTCCTGAGAAGAATGAAGAAATAAGTTGAACTTCTGTAACAGTGTAATTCATGGATTATTTTGCACTACTCAGGACCAGGAACATATTGCTGCTTCTAAATATTTAAGTCAAACTGATCTTTTGCTCCTAGGAATAAAAATATGATATTCCATATCAATATCTCAGTAAGATCTTATCCCATTGAAAGGTGGCATTCACGGATATCTTCAGTAAAATGAAACAGAAAAAAGCAGACATGATCCTAGGTTTCAAAAAAAAAAATAATAATAAATAAATAAAAAAAGAACTCCGAACATTTATCATGGGACTCAACACCTAAGCGTCCAGAGGTCCAGGACACCTTGAATTGAATTAAAAAATGCGGAATTCCACGTTTCTGGGGCAAAAATTCATGTCTGAAAAGCTCCTTGTAAAAAAAAGTCACCGAAAAGTGTCAGTTTTCATCATTTAATGAAGCTCCCATAAATTACTGTCCTTCCTTATGGGGGATCTCCTTGCTACTTGCTTGGATCATCATGGCTGACATTAGCTATCTGTCAGGTCATTGGTGTCCTTCAACTGTAGATACAAATACTTGTTCAAAGTAGATAAACATCAAAAATACATTTCAGTCTGTTGGGCAGTAAGTCAATCCTCTTCACAAAACTTCTTTTTCGGGTGCTTGGATTAATCACTTTATTTTCTTTGCCATATATCTGATTCCTGGCTGCTCTTTCTGACCAGTCTCCAAACATCTTCTAGCTAAAATAACAACAAAAATTTATTCTTTAATCTACTGAATGGTTTTAATTTTCAACCAACAAAATTTAACATGAAACCCCATTTTAGGCTACAACTAAGCTTTATTTCATATATATATATATATATATATATAATTCATGTAATTGTGATATGATTGTTACTCTTTTAATCACAAGCAATGACCTACAAAAGCAGTATTATTTAGTTGTGAGGGTTCTGTAACTTGTTGCTCTTACAAACAAAAAAGTTTACACTGCTGACATGTACAGTACAAAACATAAGCTCTTTTCACTATATGTAATATTTAACAAATTTGCTGTGGTTCTGAGGGTCAGAGATAGCAGTATTTAGATGATGACTTAGCTTCACTTGTCTAATTACTATGCATATTTAATTCAAACAACACAGATATCATACCATTATCAACCTTCCGTCTGTATGTAAATTCGGTGTGTTAATTAATTATAAAGATGTGACGAATGTCAACTTTTTAATTACCTGGGCCCAACCAACTGAATATCTTGGCTTTGTCTTGATAAAAATTTGAATACACTGACTGTTCATGAAAGCTCCCGCTTGGTCCGAGCAAGGAAAGTCCTACAATAATAACTTGGTCCGAAGAAGTAGTTGACGTGTTCTTGCAGCTCCCCAAAGGATCCATAGCATGTGACGATGCGCTGGACACACGACTGAATCGAGCTCACTCTCCATTTCCTCTGATGATGACACTGCCTCTCATTAGCCTCTCACACTGCATGTAACTTTTAGCATCGGGAGGTGACCCCAATCATCTTAGTCGTATCTCCTGAGTATCGCACAACCTTTCCGTCTTTGTAACGGTCTACAGAACAACAAAGTATACGCTCTGCTGCTTGAAATTCGGAAAATCTGCAGTGCATTCATCGCACGTCTTCCACCACTGCTACTTGAAACTGTCATGACCGCCTACACGAATTTAGTTTCGAATGCATGTTAACCCCCGTATTTGAACTTAGCATATACTAATTATCCAGGAATCAATAAATAAAAACTACAGAAGACTATTTCAGTTAATTAGTCCCTAACTAACGTTGAAATTAACTTAAACATCCTTGTATGCAAATCGAAACTGTGGGAAGCAAAAATGCTTTACGATAATGTAGCCAGAAAATAGAAGAATTTGCGTCGCTGTTGCAAAATTTGTAGGCAAAAGGCCACGCCAGTGTTTTAATTTATGGTAGGCCCCTTGTCCATATTTTCAGTAAATATCAGTGAAATTATCTAAGGTGCTCTACTAGTGGAGATATAAGGCTATTGACAGGGTGGGTATCTGCGGCAGTCATCAAGTGACCTCAAATAACCTCGGTAGTTTGTAACCATAGCAACGGATTTATGATATAAATCTCTGTCGTTATAAAGATTATATATCCATCTTTCAATTTTGGTATTGACCGAAGTAATGAGTTGATCACTTGATGCACATTTGTGAAGCAAACTTCGGTGAAAAATACACCACTCACACAGCTGAAAAGTGAGACGGGAGCCACGCGAGGCAGTGAAATATTCATGTGGCTGTATCTCGACAATAACGCAACGGAAAGCTTTAATATTTTACAGTTAAATTAAGGTCACAAAGGTGATTAACTGTGGGCAAAATGAGTGTATTCTGTGAGAACCCCACCTTGCCGCTTTTTGGCTGATTTGCCTGGTGGTTAGAAAAACTTGCACTTAATTATCTAAAGCAACCATCATAGACACAGTTTGATAAACAGAAGCCTTAATAAAATTCTTACCAGTCCTTTATAATCAGCTACCTTGATGCTCTTTGCTTTTTTTTCTTTAGATGGAATACCTTAATGCTTCACATAAAGCAGCATGACAACCAATGTCCATGCTTTATCAATAACAACTATCTGACCAATTTAATCATCTTCAGTTAATATTAACCCTGTCTCTGTGGTTATTACAGCTGCTATCAACAACAAATGTGTTTGCCAATTGATTTTTCAACTCAGTGGTAAACAGGTAGAAATGGTCACTGGACCATAAGGTGACAGACTGGATAAAATCAAGATAGCAAGATAGATGCATCAGCCTAGATGAGTCTCTTCCAAATCACATTGGCTTTCATTAGTTCAGTGTTTGGGCTTCTTCACACTATCTAAAAATGACCAACACATTCTGACAAACTGATTCATAATGCCTTCGAAACTACTACCTTATTTTTGATAGTCAGCAGAAATGATCCCAAATTTCAAAACCAGATGAAACAAAATTCTGCCTTAGCAATCTTCAGATGTAAAGAGGTGATTCAGAGAACTCTAAATCATCCTCCAAATAAAATTTATTTTAATTGCTTAAGAAAATCATGTATATTGCCATCCTCTGTGATAATCAAGGGTTGTAACAAATCTCAAATTGCTTATGAATAATAATAATAATAATAATAATAATAATAATAATAATAATAAAACATATAAATAAAACATATACATAAAATCTTAAACTGCACAGTGTTATCTACACTTACCTTTTCCAACTACCCCTATTCCATTAGCAGCTTTTTCTTCCTCTGGATCAGCTGCACCATGGGAATACATGGATGCCATACCCAGGGGAGACAGCACAGGCCCTGGGGACACAGAAAAGGGGAAGGGGTTAACAGAGCTTTTTTCCCATTAACACAGAGCTTTGTAAAAACTCCCAAATGTCAGTGATGTACTTTTGTATATGATAGACTGAACTAATGGATATTAAAAATCAGCACTGTATAACATCAATATAAGATAAGAAAATGTAAGGATCCTTTTAGGTGGGGCAAACCTTCAAGTAATTAGGATGAAACTCTTTGCATTGTGAATGTTGTCTCAAAAAGCAATTTTCAGTAACATGAAAAGCATGGTGAATATGCACTGTTGTGCAAAAGACTGCAATTCTTCAGAACTTATGAGAAAACAACCAGAAAAATGTATCCAGGGATAAATTCTGTCATATTTTATTCCCTGCTGCATGACACTTGCTAGTCTGCCATTATTTCTAACCCCACTCTCCTCCAAATTTCACAAAAAATCTTGGTTGATTTTAATCTAGGTTGTAAGTCTTTGGGCTATCTCTGACGATTTTCATTACAAACCCATCCACCTCTGCTCTTATTACAGGTAAGTATTAAGAGAGATAATGAGAACAGCAGATTTAATTTCCTGCTTACTGAGGGACAAACCCATGCACCTTGCTGTGTTCTTGAGGTGCCTTGCAGGTATTAAGCAGCCTAATAATCAGCTACTTGCTAACCAAAGCTTAATTATACAAGGAAATGGCCACAGCAAAAAAGACTTCAACACATTAATAGACAACTCAGAAAAAATCGAACATCATATACAGACTGCTACGTAGATTAATTTGCCAGATTACAACATTACTGTAATAACTGCTCCTCGTGATTATTTCATTCTATTTAATAAAATTATATTTCTATGATGGTAGCACTCTCCATAAAACAACTACTCAACATTGGCGACAAAACCTGTCATACTGCAAAATATCAGTACAGCCTAAACAGTGCTGCATCTATTCTCAAGGTAGCAAGGTAGCATTTCCTTTGATAAATATGTCAGTAAGGTAAAAATCATGTTTGTCAGCTGAAATAATCCTCAGAGTTAAGACTTCTGACAAACAGCTTTTACAACTAAAACTGCATAAAAATACAGCTTACCTTTAGCCAATCTCCTTTTTTCCCTGGCCTTTGAGTGTATCTGACTTGCTCTAAGATCCCCAGGGGTGGCATCCTCAGCATATCCCCTTCCTATTACTTTTACATCAGAGTTGGGATTCTCTTTAAAGGTAACTCCACTGTTTGGGTTATAATCCAAATGGGGACTCTCTTTTTCCATCCTGTTGTTATTGTCCAAAAGGTTTTCTTGGCTCTTTTTCTTTTCTTTCATGGAGTTCATCCTGGCTATTCTGGGTTTTGTTTCAAAGGGTGAGTCAGACTTCTTATTGCTACAATTTGATAAAAATGGAGAAAAAATTATTATGGCCTTGATTCAAGATGTAATATCAGCTCACTATATATTTTAACTCTTGTGCATATCCATTTTCAAAGCTAAAATTCTGTAATTGTCAAGAAAATGTCTACATTTCTCCTCTAAAATTTTCTCCAAATTTATATATCAACATAGTTTTATATCACTGAAAAGGTAAAAATAAAAATAAAAAATCAACAATAGCATAAACAATCAATATTTACTCAAATATATACAGGCCTGTTGCCAGCGATTTTGAAGAGAGAGAGCAAGTGTCTTTTTCTGGAAAAGTGGAGCTTTTCAAAATAATGACAGAGCCTAGATTATATTTTGATTCACAGCTGACCTTTTTCCAGTCAAAAGGGAATTTTTTGGAATTCCTGACACCCCCCCCCCCCCTCCACCGCCTACAGGCCTGACATATACCATATGCACCATCAAAAGGCACATTGTAAAAATGTTCCTCACCTTGTTCTCCGACTTCCCTTGTCTGATACCTCACTTGCTTCATCTCGTGGACTTAAAGTGGACAAAGGACTAAACACTCCACTTTCCAACAAGTAATCGGGACTGGGAGAATTGGAGTTTTCTTGACCTGGGTCAGTCCCAAACTGGTTTTGTTCTTGTCTGTCAAGTTTCTCAAACAGCTTTTCCACCTTTCTTTTGGCACTTGTACGGATGCTGCGGAGTGACGTATTTAGCTGTGGATGATTTTTAAAAATAAATATAAATAATCATCATAACAGTGTCAAAAAATTCACTTTTAAAATAATCAATTTACTGATCATAATAATCTCTACTGGATGTGTTCAATGTCAATTAATGACATCATGCAACATATACAAAAAAATAAAATCAATTGCTGTACATGCATACAATGAAGGGAAGGAAAACATTATTTCAAATATAGTATGTCAAACATTTACTTCTTCAGAATTAGGTGCACCATCCAAGGTGTTTTCAAGGCTGTCCCTCCCACTGTCCTTCTCATCATCTTCTCTCCGCGCAGAGCCTCTATCTGAGAGTGGAGGGACTTTGTGTCGTTTTGACGCAGATCCGCGAGCTAAGGTGGGTTTCAATGGGATGGGAGATTCCAATGGATCAACTGAAGATGAATAATACGAATAATGTGACAATATTTCACCTTTCATAAATTCATAACCTTCGTGGGTGTGGTCTTTGTGATCATTTTATCCTTCAATTATTCTGCATGTGCTAATGGAGCACCACTTGATCTTTTTTTCAGCTCTTTGTGTCATTAATGGAATTGTCAAAAAAAATTATAAAAGACGGCCTGTTACACAATCCATTTCACGCATGCCAGTGTGCACACCTATTGATCAATTCATTCAATTAGCTTATATCTAATGACTTCTACCTGAACTGTGTGTTTTGCTTCTTTCTGAGCTTCCACACCCATGGAAATCAATATCGTGTGACTCTTACACAATAGATTGGCCCAAAGAGTGATGAGTTTCCGGCCATGATTGCACACAACTTGTTTTTTCAATCCCATTTAGCTCACATGATAAATCGTCATGATGTCAAAGACATGACAAGATAATGAAACATGGGTAGGTTCTTGTCCTTTATTTAGTTTGCAAATATGTCACTGTCATAATACAACAAATAATAATACCATTACTCATTATGAAGACTATCTTTTATCCCTTATTGCCGTATCTCTTACATGGAAAATATTAATGCACAAGGACTTATGCAGGGTTAAAGAAGAAAAATCAATTAACCAGGCATTGTTGAGGCCTAGGCTCCAGCAATAATAAACTGTTTACGGCATTAATAAGGCTTACTGCAAACGACAAGAGAGAATCAATGACAGATGATTCTTAGAATTTCCACGGTCAAAGTTTCCCAAAAGCCAATAACAATTTAGAAATGGGATTTAATCAACAAGTTCAAAGTACTCACCATCTCTCCTACTGTCTTGGGTGTAATGGTCTCTGGGGAGGCTTTCCAATGGATGGTTGTGTTCAGGCCAGTCTGGAAAGTTGGGTGTCTCTGGGGCTGAATAATAATAGCAATAATAACACAATGAGCAAGTTTGGAACAGTGAAATTAATGACAAAAATATATGGTTCTCATAATCTCATAATTCAAAGAAATGCGAAATTAATAGCTGCATTTGTAATGATAACACAGAGAGGAGTGCTCTGTTTACAATAACTGGTTGGATACAAATTTCCTCATTAGTTTGGGTACAGTCTCTAAGTGAATTCACATCTCGTTATCCAACTGATAGACATCCACGAACAAAATCATTACTAATACTTTATATATGGCAAATGGAGATGACCTTTCAATAATCAACTGGTAGACCCAAGCTTAATGAGACACATACCAAATAACAAGTCATTAGAATATGACAACTAACAATAAGCACTTCTACTTTCTCTATATATGTGCCATTGGTGTAGTAGATTTATGAAAAGTTATTTGTAAATGTAGGCTGAGAGGAGAGAGCACTCTTAACTAATGCTTAATATTTGCAGTATGACCTCAGCATACATCAAAATTAGAATTAAAATTAACAACATGCCATGCTGGGAAGGGTAAAGGCCAATATCACTAATATTTGCTGGTTGACGCAAACAAAATTTGTTTATGATACAGATTCATTGTACCCCTAAATAATTAAAGGCCATCAGAGACAGCCCACAGAGATAAATGATGATCTGGTTCATTAACTAAATAGCAAATGAATCACATTTTACCTGAAATTGGGTCCAATATCGGCTTGTTGGGTTTTGTTTCGAAGTCCAGTCTTTTCCCATCTGGCCAAGAGCTAGACAGATCCTTAACGTCTTTGCCTCCAAATGAATTGGACGGAAAGTAAGGTTTGTTGAACATGGCTGTGTCATCTGGATAGCTTTCTGCCACTGGCCCACTGCTCCCCCTACTACGTGCTGGTGATGATGTGGCCGAGGACATAGGACCACCTACATAATGGGAAACACCATCAAAATTTATTTTTCATAAAATTTTATATTTAAATTGGTGAAATATGCCACTCAACTTCTTAAAATATGCCACTGTACTTCTAAGTTCATTTGAAATATTAAGTTTCATGTCATTTCAAAATTTCCATCATATGTGATTAAGTGATAGTAATAGCCGACACAAAAGCCTCAATGCTGAAAAATTTCATGTGTACTTGTTTACCTTTTTCTGTGCCTGAATCATTGTCTCTGTTTGATTTTAACTTGTTTCTAAGATATATTTGTTTGTAACTACTGGCAGACTTTCCACCTAGAAGATAACAGCATATAAGACCATAAGACTCATTACAGAATAAAATAACTTACAAATGCATCTCAAAATTTAACTGTCATCTTAATAATATTAATGAAAGTAAAATTATGAAACAAACCAAAATGGTCAGTATCTTTACATTGCTGTTTCTGGTTGTTCAGCAGATAAATAGAAGAGAAAACATCAACTCTTGTAGAAAAACAAATCCCTAGGTAAAAATAAATAAGAAATGTCACGGAAATGTGATCCAGCATGAATATATCAAAATATCAGTGACAATGTTTATAATCTGACAGGATTTTACCTATTTGACAAATCCTTTTAATATTTCGACAAAATAAAAATTTGGCAGCCTACTTGTAGGCCTGCAATCATTGAATCAGAAGCAAACAAAGAAACCTGTTAAAAAATGCACACCTGGTCACAATTTGTTTTTATCAAATACAAGCAGAAAATTATTACCACCATTAGTTCCATGCCTTATATCTATACTTGACAACAAACAATCAATGTGTTACCTGTGTCAGGAGACTGATCTCTGATGGGAACACCACTACCCCCAGAAGTCTGTCTTCTATATGGTTTACGTGGAGGAGGCTGGTTTTCTGTATGTGCTCCCAAGCTTTCTTCGCCCCAAGTTGTCCTTGGTTTGAATGGAGGTGGGGTACTCTCTGTTAGAGGTTTTGGTGGACGGGCCTAGAAAATAAGTTAAATAACAATTTATGTATTACACTTGATCAAAAATCACACAGGTTCATGATGTGTTTGATGCCTTTGATTAGAAGTTATGCAGAACATAACACACTATAAAAGTGTATAAGTAAAATTATTATCGTAATCATGTACAGTCTATACCCTCTATCCACCTTGTAATTTTTGGCCAGATAGAAGCAATTTTAAAAATCTGCATGCGCGCAGAGGGCATTGTACCCACTGTATAGGGAGCTACTACAGGAGATTCCTCAGTTAACTTCAATCTGTAGTAACAAGCTTTTCAGAAGGGGCTACTTTATCTGTCACAAAAGAGTAAGTGATTAAATTCAGAGCAATTAACTGTCTTGATTGCTGTCAAGGGAAAATGACTTGGGTCTCTTAAGTGGCAGTGCCTGAGCAGTTATGCAAACAATTACCAGCCATGTAATCAACCTAGATATCTCATCACAGGGTCACAGATAGTAAATTGACCATCTATTCATCTAAAGACATATCTGTGAATATCCTGTGAAAAGTCAATCTGTGGCCCTGGTAGAGGGTATACAGTCTGGATGGTTGGGGATTGTTATCTTACCAGCAAACAAACCACTACAGATAGGAAGAGGATATTATCTTAATCTGTTAGATGATTGCTTCTATTTTTTTTTAGACAAAAAATCACATACTAGTATATATATATATTTTTCAAACAGTTTATCTTCAATTCTGCTACAAAACAATGCACTTGTCAATGAAGAAAGAACATACTGGGGCAGTGGACCCCTTTTTGTTAATCTGAATTTTCACCTAAAGCCTATCCAGCAAACAAAATTCCATTAGTATTAGACATTCTCTCTTTACTACCAGTCTCAATCACTTATCTACAGCCCAGACTTGGTTTAGTTTGGTTGGTAAATCCATTTGGCAAATAGAGAAATAGCCACAAGTGATAAAATATCTCAATTCTACCCCTTGATAAGTGTGCCAAAATCTCAATACTTTTTTATGTGAAAAAGTGCAGACAAGTCCCACTTTCTACAAGTAGATGCATTACTAGTGTTTACGTGCATAATCAATCTGTTTAATCTGTCATTATGAAATTATACAAGTCCGTAACAAGTGACATGGCAATGTCTGGGTTGTATAACATGTCACACCACATGAGGAACAAATCAATGCAGAGTTCCACACTTCAAATTGAAGCACAGAAAATGGACAACTGTGTGCTAATGAATTCTTTATGATAGAAACAGGTTAATGTTTGACAGTGTTAACAGAGCTAGAAACAGTATTCCTATGCACACTTTCAATGTGTCTACAACAGCAAGTATACTTAGATTGATTCCATCCTCTTTAAATAATACTCTTAAATGATGTAAATTATTAGTTCAATATTCTAGCAAATTGATTGATTTTGGTGCTATTTAAGCTTAAGATATGTAATCATGCTGCAGTAAACTTTGAAAGTTAAAAAACAACAATCTTATTTAAGCAATAAGTTCAGTAACGGCTTTAATTTTTTTAACCTCTGTCATTGTCCCTAACACCCTTGACACACAATGCTCCTTCTTGTCACAGCAACATTTAAGTTTATGCAATTTTTTTTCTATATTTAGAAAAAGCAAATAAAAAAAAAACTTCCACAAAGACCTAATACCTTTGGCTTAACATGTTCTATGCATTGGGCTCCAAAACCCTTTAAAACGTAGCTTAACTATCAATGAAAACCTTTCACCCAACAACTGGCACTGAGCAAACAATGAAGTGCTTACACAAATATCATAATAGAAACTAACACCATAACAGTGCTTTATACCATACATATCTTAATACTCGGCTCTCTTTATTTCTATATACTTATGCCTGGACTGTGATAGTCAAATCTGAATGCAAATGACATGGCAAAAAAAGAAAATATATATGTCTGAACCAACTGCCCCTTTTCATTATAGCCCTTCTTCAATGAAATTTAACCCTTATCTGTACTAGTAAGCAATGTAATATAATGAAAAATACTTGATCCACCCTTACTTTTCAAATCAGAACATAGACTGAGTACATATAGAAGCACTATTGCAAGGTCCAACAAGTGATCTTAACTCAAGTTTTACAGAAAGATTCTGTATTCAAAGTACATATAAAAATACATTCTATTTTATAGCATTTCTTTATTATGGCAACATACTTTTTATTCCACAAACTTTAAGTAATTCTATTTATAATTTTCTTCTATATTAATATTGTGCAAATGTTGATTTCAGATAGCTATTTTGACCCATAATTGTGTACATACAGTACACTTGCTCTGTGAATCTAGGCATGCCACTTAAGAGGAGTAATTAGCTGGAAAGGATGAGGGGCAAAGGGGATTTAGATATCAATTTTGAAATTTAAACTTTTTTACCTTTGGCAGTTTATGAACAAGAACCACTAGAGTCAAGTGTGTTCAGGCAACAAACTCAGCTACAAAACACAACCTTTGATGTTTGACCACATAGCACAAGCTATATAACAATTGCCAATTTCTTGGTTCATGAATTTATTATGGGAGTTCTAATGTGATTTAGGTATGCATTATGTTAAAGAAAAGAATAAAATCTGCTCATTGAAGCACAACTGGTGTTATTGATTAGCCATAAATTTGTGTGGGTGCCAGGATGTAACCGTGTTTCTTCAGTGAGGTCTTTATTGTGCCACTGCACTGGTGTGTGCCATTTCCCCAATGAATCGATTTTACAATTGATTTTAACTCCCAACCAACCAATTACAATTCATATTCATAAATATCAGTATGTTACACCATGATTTACCTTTATTGTACCAGACAAAGTAAAATATCAACTTTCAAAACTCTCTGCAAAACCTATTTCATCTTTCTCGTATAACACATGCATGGCGAAGTTGGATAAAATAATCCTATTTCATATTCAAGTATAATTAATTTGCAAAATATATGCAAATAAGTTTGTAGGATGGAAAATAAAAAGAAATATATTTATGATAAAAAGGTGAAAATTTTATTGCTCTTGATAATAGATATAGCATAGAAGTTCTGTAAGCTTTCTAATGCAACTGCAGTGTTGTTCACAGCTGGAGTACTAGTGCTTTCAAAATTTTTATCCATATAGTATTTTAAGTTATAATTTTTTATTCATAAATCTACCTGGACTGATGAATTAACATTATTCTAAAAATGTACTGACACATGAAAAAAACTGCAGCAATATACAGTACTTTACCAATTCCTGAACACCTCATAATCTACATTACTTGGCTTAATTCACCGAGTCACAATTTTAAAAATCATCAAAAGAAACCCTTATTTAATAGTGCCAATTGATAGCCCCTCAAAAATTACTCAACATCCTTCAGGTAGCAAGACCTAGTTCTGACAGTAACCAAACTGGGGACAAAGTGGACATCATTTAACCCTGCCCTGAGTGGACCATTACCCACCTGCGCTAGGGCTTACTGGTATGAATGGATGCAAGTAGATCAATGTTTTGGAAAATAACACTCTCTTGCAATAGGTCACAATGCTAAGAGAAACACTGCCCAGTGATTCGTGTTTACACATATAACTTCTAAAGGACTGTCAACATAAATCTGATATAATCTGGTTATGCAGTTTAATTATGGCCAACACGTCTGTATCGGACCAAAAAGTGACCGACTCAATTTCTTTTCATCAGTTCATTATTCTGAACAATGAGAGACCATGATACCAATGATGTATCATTCCCATTTAACTTAACTAACATAGATTGCTCCAGACAAGGGTAAACATTGCCGAAGATAAAATATCGACCAATTTTCTGCCAAAGAATTATTATTTACAAGCTATCAGATTATTTTCTTTGAAATTTCAGGAGTTAATAAAGAAGTTATCTAAAACAAATGCTAAGTCCCAACTCAATTTGAAGACAGCTTTATATTCCAAATATAAAACTAATTTTGTAGCAAAACATAAACAATATGTCAAGTAAATTGTTTCACAAATTTAAACATTTCTCCAATCTGCATTTGTGCCTTTAGGATCAAATGTGCATTACACTTCGGGTTTTGTTTTCAATATATTCACTGCATAAAAGTTGTTGTTTGGGGTTTCAAGAAAGGGAAAATGCATATCAAATTATGAATTTTTAGTCATTACACGAGGAAAGATCAAAATGTGGATTGGTCAAAGAAAGATTTGATTAACAGAAAATATCATCTTGCTACTCACTTGTGAAGCAGGTGTATTTGATGAATGATAGCCTCCATTTTCTTCCCTACCAATGCTGTCATCGTCCTCAGCCCAAGGGAGTTTCTTCTTATCCCGACCAGCACTGAGAAATCTCCTTGGAGAGGGTCCGGTAGAGCCAGGGCTCTCTAAAGCAGGGGCTGGTGTGGAGCGTGCAGATCCTGCAACTGATTCCAACTCCATGGTGTCTGATCGTGCTGATCTTGCAGAGCCTCCCCCACCCCCTGCAGCCTGCATAATCCAGTCTATATCAGCCCCTTGTGAGGCAGATATAGAGGCCGAACTTTTCTGTGAACTTGAAGAGAGAGTGGTGGCATATTCAACTAATCCCTCACTGTTGATTCTAGGAAGTTGTCGTCTGGCTAGCCGTGCCTGCACTGCAGCCATTACTCCATCCCCTTCATAGCTTAACTCTACACTATCTACAGCCTGGACTAGGGGCTGTAGCCTCCCAGCTCCCATAGCTTGGGCCAGCATGCCAAAACACTCCAAAGATGCTTGTCTTACATGCCTCTTGGAGTCAACTAGTGTAGGCCCTATAGTTTGACACAATGAGGGCAGATCAAAGTCATAACTGGGAAAAGTCAGAAGTGCTGCTATGATGATATTCAGTGCTTCTTGGCGGATCCTTGCACTTCGATTGCCTAGCTGCTCACAGATCACAGATAACACAAATTTGGGAGAAAGCGAGGTCATTAAGTGTCTGGCCACTTTGTGCACAGACTGACGTACAACTATTTTATTGTCATTTAAACATTTGCACACAGCATTCAGTATTGGTTTGGAAAAAGGCCTAACACTTGAACCAAGCTTGACCACAAGCATGTCTAATATGTCCATGGTAGTCACACTTATTCTGAAGTTCTTATCATCAAGCATATTGTTTAGAAGGCCAACTAAGGGCATCATATGTGGTATAATTAAATCCACATCCTGAAGCCCTCCAATGATAATTTTGAGCTCTTCAATGGCAGCCTGTCTTGCTCTGAAGTCCTCCTGATTGTTCAATCTCTCCATAAGGTGACTAGGTATAATGCCCATCTCCACAATGTGAGAACTCTGCTGCTGATATGTGGGAGTATGAACAATAGGGTTCTGTTCCTGGAGAGGAGTACTGGGCCCTGATGGTCTTGGAGATGCCACATTGCTTTGTGTACTGACTGTGAATCTCCTTGGGGTACCATTTAAACTGGAGTTCAAGTCTGTGCTAGATGTCCGACTATCAAAGCCATTTTCTTCTTTTCTGTTTGTTAACTTGCAGTAGTACCGTCGGACAGGAACTGGCAGTCGCTGAATATATGCATCAAACACATTGTCTCCTACAAGAGTTCTGATTTTTTCAAGTGACATTAATGACACTTGAGTGAGATTGTCTTCAACACTTTGAGAAGTGGCTACTAGTTGTTTGGCCAAAGCCTGTGTAATTTCCAACAAATTCTCATTTTCAAACTCCTTTGTAAAGAGCATAGGTAGCGCAACAGTGGTCTCTCTCTTGACTTTGAAATCCTCATTTTCTAAACCAAACTGGACTAATGCATGAAAAACCTGCTGGATGTTACTGGTATATTTCATATAAACATGAACAGTTTGTATAACTGCTTTTCTTATTGTAATTTTGCTGTCTCCAAGATTAGGAATAAGCTTAGGAAGCACAACTGTCATGCACTTATCCAAGTTATCATCTAATTTTGGAATCAGTTCATTAATCAGGTTGATACATTGGTGGCGAACGTCCCAGTTGGTATCCGATACCGCCCTCGACAATCCTTGAAATATGGAGAGCTGGTCCTGGAATGGCAACCGGCCTCCATGTCTCCTGGCAGTCTGACGCAGCTGGTCTAGAATGTCTGCCCTTTTCTGGAAGCTCTGATCGTAGAGTTGATCGAGCACTACATCTTGTTCCATTATACTGATACCAGACGGATGTGTTATATAGTGATCATCGTTGACATTGTAAGCGGGACTTGGAAACTTTGCAACGGTACCTGCCATCAACAAATTTGTGCCGAAATTTAGTTGACGTAAACGGACAGGTTTCCCTGCAACGTTGTCTCAACTCACTGAGGTCCACAAAGTAAAAACATCCCGTTAATTTGACGACTGCTCCACAGAACCTACGGATGTCAGTCACCTTCCATCGCCAATAATCACTCACCGAGACCAAATATTGATCACATAAATTCCAAGATGGCTACTTCACTACAACAATCTAGTCACGTGACAAGTTCCCGGATGAATAATTTACATTGTGTCAGTTGCACTTCTGTCACATCTATAACAAGTAAGATGTAACGTAAACTTTGTAATACGGTAGACTACAAGTATATTTGATGAGAGGAAAGGTGGG
>NW_019774169.1:155641-177078 GCF_001039355.2 Lingula anatina
CTTCACCCAAGAATCAAAACCTGCACCTACCCTAAGGCATAAAGCTGCAACTCCCCCTGGGTCACAAAAGATATGCCAGTTTATCAGGACCATTGGAAACAACAACAAAAAAGACATATCTGAGTGTAAAAATACCGTGAAAGGGTTGAAACAAAGAGTAGCAGAGCAAGATCGAAGGATAAAGGAGCAAGAAGAAAAAGCAGAAATTCAAAACAGGAGGCTTGCCGAGCAAGAGCAGAAGATCATAGACATGAATCGCAAAATTCTGGAGTATGACCAAAAGTTTGTTGACCTTACTGCTGAGATCATGAAAGTGCGGGGTCAAGGCCTTGCAGCAAGCACGGGGAAATCGGCAGACAAGACAGGGACTGATATTTCAGTGTATCTTGCCCACGATGAGAAGCAGGATGAGAAGGAAAAAGATGGAATGGTATCCCAAGAGAGTGGGTACACATCAGATAATCAAAGCAGTGTGTTTGACAATGAAGAGGGATCTACAAGTTGTACTCAAGTGATGAACAGATGCAGCCCTATTCAGTGTGGCAAAGGGAAGAGCACTAAAAAGCGCAAGTGGGACCAAGAGAAGGGGGATACCGTGGGCGTTAAGATTTTAAAATATTGACTTACCAACGGTCTAGTTTTAGAACAACTATTGCATAAGGTTATAATCAACTTTCAATCACTTATCCTGCTGAATTCATTTTCTTTCACCTCATCATGTGCATATTCACCTCAACATATGTAGCAAGCCTAAACAAAATTGATGTGATTGATTTTTTGTGTTTGTATTGTATAAGTTTTTCTCCAAGATAGACCCCCCTTCAAAAAAAAAGAAAGAAAGAAAGAATCAATCATTGCTGCAATGATTTTGGAATGGGTTCTCATATTGCCATTTCTAATTAATGCAGGGTATCTAATAAGGAAGTAGACGGTTTGAACCCATGAGGAGTTGACGGAAAATGGCAACTCAAAATGGCTACTATCGTATTAATCATGTAACATAATGGCGTGTCTGCATGTATTACCCAAGGGTGTTTCAGGCATGTTCTTTCAAGAATAAGGCCTTGGTTATTTAACCAGTAAGTATGCCCTTTCACCAAGGTGCATTTTCCATAAGAAATCAAATGTTAGAATGTATGAGGCTAATAATGAAAATTAAGCATTAAGCCAACATAAAGTGATAGATGGTGTTTCAAAGATGTTTGTTTTATATTATAAACATTTTACATGATTATACATTCATATGATAACAGCTTTTTGATGTATTGATGCTTAATTGTAATCTAAGACTGAAACACATAGAATTTTGAGTGTTCAAGCTAGGAAGATACCGCAAATTTTCTTTGCTACACGCCATTATACTAATAACTTAGTAACAGTCCATTGTTTTTTTAAAAGGTTGTAAATGTCTTAATAATAAACTGGTATGCACAACTTACACTATGATTTAGTTTTGGCGTCACTGCAATTTTGATTAAAGTGATTATCTTGAATTTCCTATTCAAACACTTTTCAACTTTGGATGATCTCACGGTTGGATATTTTTGACTCAAAAATACCTATAACTAAAAAACCAGTTTATAGGTTGGACTTACGTGAACGGTTTTGGATATAGTGCACTTCACTGATTAAAAGGAATGTGTTGAAATTTGCAGAAAACTTTTGCTATGAAAAAGGACCAATGTTCAGTGTGCTTAAAAAGGAAGAGAAATGGTCGCGGAAGGTTATGTAAACTGATTCATTTGTTGATTTTGTGCTGTGTTTGTATCCATGTAAGCAACTCGAGTTCATATACATGCTCTCTTGAAATATCTATTCCTTGACAACCGTGCGACTGTTTAAATTGTGGATATCTTATATATTGTCCCTTGGAGAGAATGGCATCTCGTTTTAGTTCAAAAACGAAAATTCTATAGATGTATATTTTCACTCAGATTCAGTATTAGATGTATACACTGATGCTCATAAGTTAAGCAACAATTTCTTATTTTTCGAATTTCTCAGCAACCAAGATTTTTATTGAGGCAAAATTTGTACAGTAGCTAGATATTTCTCTTGTTTTTACTTTGACTTACTGGACCGTGACATTTGAATACTATTTACTGTTGGACACGGTAGAATATGCAATGGGGGTGCCACTTGCGAAAAACACAGTTTGGCCATGCCATGAAGGGCTTCCAGTTTGGCTAGTTTCATGGGCACAATTTGTTATATTGCACCAACTAATGGTTAGAAGAGGACTCAACGAGGTAATCAGATGGCAAATAACAGGAAGCTGGGGTTCAAAAAAGACAGATTGCAAGGCAACAAAAAAGTAGCACCAAGTCAAGTGTCCAACAGGCCTTTTTTAGAAGATTAACTTCCATCTAAAAGACCTCGTCAAAAGCCACAGTCGACCAAAAGACACAAGCAAATAAGATTGGCATGAGCCAGATACCGAGAAAGATGGAATCTCAGGACTGGGCGAAAGGTCCTGTGGACTGAGGAGACCAGATTCACTTTGATGTATGCAGATGGTCGGCTAGGCGTCTGGAAAGGTCCAAACCAAGTGTTTCAGGATGATTGTGTTCTTCTGCGTGTTCAGGGTGGGGGAGTATTCGTCATAGTATGGTGCTGTTTCTCATATGATGAAAAATTGCCACTGTACGTCATTCAAGGGAGGTACCCTGGTCAACAATACAGAGACGAAATACATTTGGGGCGCATACAATCACACATTCCAGCAAATCCATGGAAGAAAAATCATTTTGGTGCAGGACAATGCGCCAAGCCAGAAAGCACGGTCCGTGCAAGACGCACTGCAACAGCACGGTATCCCAAATTTAGATTGGCCTGCAAAGTTGCCAATTCTCAATGGAATCGAACATGCTTAGGATATGATTGACAGGGCAGTAAATGAGACACAACCTCCAGTTAGAAACATTAGATAGGTCCAGCAGGCAGTACATGAAGAATGGGACAGGCTACAAAGCAAGATTGGCAGAATTTGGTGGCAAGTTGCAGGAGACAATGTGAAGCTGTTGTTCAAAACCAGGGAAGGCACACCCGATACTTATTGCATAATAGACGACTAATCATCTATTATCTACAGTCTTCTTTTATTAAAACTAATTCTTAGATGATTGAACTTTTTTTTTTTATAATAAGCTGTTTTAGTCAGCCCGTACTTTTTGCTGTGTGAGCATACTTTTTTGACACATGGTTTGGCATATTTTAGTACCGTTTGGTTAATAAAGTTATTTTGATTATTACAGTAAGCTATGTCGTGTATTTCTTTAACCGAAATATTCAACTTGAATAAGTTATATATAAAACATGAAAAAAATATGCGTAATCCCACCAACAAATGAAATAATGATCATGATGGAAGAAACTGTTGAAAAAACCGGGGTGTTGCTTAACTTATGAGCATCAGTCACTGTGAATCAGTGTATTTACCTCCGCCAAGGAGGTTATGTTTTCACCCCTGTTTGTTTGATTGTCCGTCTGTCTGTCTGTCTGGCATCAACATAATTCAAAAAGTTATGGACCGATTTTGAAGTTTTCAGGAACTCTCAGAAGTGGGCCAAGGAACAGATTATTAGTTTTTGGTGGTGATCCAGATCAATAATCAATCAATAATCAATAATAAAAATTAGGGGTGAAACGGTATTGGATGGAGACTTTGCTGCCTTGGCGGAGGTCTGAGTGCTTTTCTAGTTGTTAAATATTTAGACTAAGTCGTGATAGTGCCATTTACGCACAGCATTTTAGAACATTTTACAATGGGAAATAGAATATAATTATTTTTCCTCAAATTTCATTCTACTCCAGATATTTTGCTGTGTTCAATAATTATTACTGTCTAAACACTACATATTATTGAAATGAAAGTTGAAGTCCTCTATTCTGTGCCAAACCAATTTGAGGGGATCGGGTTCCCGGTTTTTATGGAAGCTTCCAGACGAAGGCAGCCGACTTCTTTATAATCATTTCCTTCATCTTTCAGGTTCAGCTCCGCAAAATAATCGCCCTAAATATAAAACGAAGAAAGACAATCACAGTTCTAGTCGTTATCATCTCAAAAAGTTTTCGGATAGTCATACATAGTAACCCCGATTTTCAGAGAAAAAAATCTTAACAGACGAAACGGTTAAGATTTGCCAGAAAGTTCTGATTATCTTAATAGATGATGTGTGAAACAAGCCAAACAAGTAGGGCATCTGCTCTATTCTACTTAGGCCTACTTATTTTTAATATCGTGATTTAATATTGATCATTATCATCATTATTATTGAACTACATGTAGATTAAAAAAGTAAACGTATTGTGAAAAAAGAAAAACAAGGTTACAATACTTCAATTAAAAACCCCCCGTTAACTCCACGCGAAGGTATGATTAACTTGAAAATAAGAAATATGTAAAAACTCACATCAGGGAAGTTGAGGAACACTCCTTGCCAAGGAACTGGAAGTGATTCTGAGGTTGGAGGCAATACATAACGGTCTACCTCAATGGGGCACATGCAGCTTAAGCCAGCATCCGTTAACACGGTGGGACATCCCCATCTCAGGTTGTGGAAAAGCAGATAAGTACATGGATACGTGTACCCGGTCTTGTAGGCCTCCCTGAATTGAGAAAAAAATTGTACGTCAAATCTTGGAAGGACGGCGTGTGCGAGTGGAGTTGGAGGCGTGGGAAAGAATGTTACTGATTTTTAGCAGCATTTCTTATTTACGGGAATACACACACACTTATTTATTTATTTATTTATTTATTTATTTATTTATTTATTTATTTATTAAATGGTTATTCCTTAATGAAAATCAATAAAGAATTTTTATTGTAATATTGAAAATTTATTTAGGCCACCCGAGGAGAAAAAAAAACGAAAATGGATTTGTACACGGCTTTGTAATTGGCTGTGAAATTGACTTCGAAACGCCACCAAACTTTGTTTTATTAGCGCCCTGGAGTATTTTTCGTCCACAGTTCACCTTTTTTGCCTCTGGCATTGTCACGCCTAACGATTAGCACTAACGTGTGAGAAAAAAATTAGACGCAGGCAAACGTAGGTGTACGTTGTATATCCGGAGGGAGATAAAATGTTTTGAGCATGTTAAAAGCAATTTTATACGCTGCTTGTATCTTCATTTGGATGCACTGGAAATGGGCTGCTTCCCACGCTCAAAGTTGCCCGTATAATCGATGTCACAAACGATACTTATATATATATATATATATATATATATATATATATATATATATTTGCTAGGTGTGACCATAGAAGAGTTTTCTCTACTTCTATGGTGTGACAGAGCCTAAAAGTACACCAACGTATAAAATGAACTCTTACCACCACCGAACGAATTTCTTTGGTTCGAGGTCTTCCCATGGCCCGCGCACATTGGTTCTGAAGGTTATGTCGAGTTTTGTGCGAATGGGTACCTCATTTCTAACGGAGATATCGTAAGATAGCGTGCCCGGCTGAGTGATGTCCCATGGTACGGGGGAAAAACTATAGCGATTCACAAACAGAGAACGGTTTGGGTCTGTGCCTACAGAAACAAACAGAGAGGGCGTGAAGATTTGAACTTTTTTCCAAGACACTCAGTAATGTTAATGAAGGTTACTGTCCATTCCAAAGAAAAACGCTCTTTTTATTCGAATCTTTTATATGTAATGAACACCGTAAACACAAAAAAGAAAAGAAAGAAAATCGAACCCATATCAAATTTACTTGTGTCAATATGAAATGATAGTTTTTTTCAAATCAAAAATACCATGTCATTAATTGAGAATTTTTGTCCCAATCTGTAACATACCGCAGTCCGTGACTCTCAATCTCTGTAGAACGTCTTTAGAGTAGACGAAAGACACACAAAGCGCCACGACTACTGTTAGGAGCTTCATCTTGACTGAGACTTAAGAGAAAATAACGGGCTGTCTTCGTAGTAGTACTTATCACTGAGAATACACGATAAGGAACCTAGACTGGCTCAGGGAAGGCACCCTGTGTATCAGAGATTACTAGTAACTAGCACCCATGCGATTCCCAGTTCAAACAATATAAGGCCTCGATCCCAATGAAACTATCGTTCTAACTATCTCCGCAAGTGCTCTAGCTGAGTGCAAGCAGCTTAACAGATAAACACGCGCACTCCTGGCGTTTTAAGTAAAAAAAAAGAAAAGTTGGTAATTATACGAGAATGTTGGAAACAAGAGGAGGCGTGTCATTCAATAAAGCTGATTGCACTAAGCGAGAATCCCCGCAGAGTTGGGTCGATCCACGTAGACCAATAGTGTCTTTTGGGAATAGGCTTTCTTAAGGGCGTGTTCTACGTAGATCGATCCAACTCCGCCAGAACACTCGCTGAATGCAATCAGGTTAACAGATTAACACGCCCCTCTCTGGCGTTGAGTAAAATACAGAAAACCTGGTGATTATACAAGTAAGTTGGAAACAAGAGGAGACGCGTTAATCTGTTTTTCTGTTTGCATTCAACGGGAGTCCCCACGGAGTTAGATCGATCTTCGTAGGATCATAGTTTCATTTGGAATGGACCCTAAGATTCTGAATTATATGACCCTCTTTATAATCAACAGATTAAATTTTGTACAATCAACTTGGACCCGTCTGGTATTAATAACCAAAGTTAATTTAACAAATTGTAATATATCCTACTTACACCTGACGTTGCGAATATATCTTTTTATTTTAACTTTGTTTGTTGTGAGGTGGACATGTAACTGCATGCCTTTTGTTGGATCTTGGTTAATCCATCTGCAGTGGTTTAATGCACTAATTTGGCTACAGCCTAGTTTGAACATTGATAAATTAGGGTGAATAATGAGCTAAATAATATTCTGACAAAAATTTCAGGTGAGAAGAAATGACCTCAACAGTCACTCCCGACACGATGAAAACCTTATCAGTACAACAGGTGTTTTTGTTCTCACGTGACTCACAGGGAGAACGGTATTCTACAGTTATGGATCCAAAATATATGAAATTGAACCACTTGATGAGCACATTTTACTAGGATAACACAAAATAAGAATAAATGTATTTCTTCACAAGCAATGGTTTCCAAACTATGATTGTCAATTGTTTAACCGTAAAGCAATAACATATAGATTTACCCTTAAGGTGAGGTTATAGGACGCTATACCCATTTCCTTTTCAGATTCAAGATTGTAAAAAATTCTATTTATAGATATACATTTCTAGATATGCAGAATATAAGGAGCAATTAGATGATCTTTATAAGCTTTACTCCCAAAATGAATGAAATATATGAAAATGTAAAACTTTACGAAATTCGTGAAGCAGTTCATATTTAAGACCAGCCTTGCGGTTTTTAGTTTTTAGACAGGTGAAAAAAACACCAGAAAGCGATCAAACGGGGTCAATTTAATAGTGGAGCAGAACCTGTAATGGTTGACTCTGGTCCCACACACATGCAGCAAAATACATGCAGCGACACGATCTATAGTAGCGTCACTAATGCAACTCCATACTCCTTTCTAACCTTTAAGGTCAAGCATAATTTTAAAAGCATTTTGCTTCTGCAGAAAATTCATTTTCTGTCAAAGCAACTGACATAACGATAACAGAAAACTGCGATGGCGGTATCGCGTCCCTCTGGTAGCCAGGAAATAGAGCTAGATTTCACGAGTAGCAGCCACCTTACAACACCTGTTCGCAAGGACGAACGATGGACCCTGAGAGAAAAGCTTTGCTGTTTTTCTCTGGCGTTTTGTGTGTTTGTCATAGCTGTCTTGGTTGCTATAATCGTTCTTGGAACGCTTCGTGTAGTTGAACTTTTCCCGCCAACCCGACCGCGTTCTCAATCTACGGCACCGCCCACCGCACAGGTCCAATACTGCATGACATCTGATTGTATTAAAACCGCTGATACGGTATTGTCAAACATAAACACCTCAGCTGATCCATGTCAAGATTTCTTCCGTTTTGCTTGTGATGGATGGATACAGAAAAACCCAATCCCTGCTGCACAGAGCAGGTAAGTGTTATTGTATGGCTAGTGCAGTATGAAAGTTGACGAGGCCTTTCAAAGAGCCGGTCTGACTTAAAAGAAAAATCTTGTGATGGAGGAATTCACGTATTGCACGGTATTTGCGATATTGATACCCCCTTAAGGCAAATATATTGAGTGATTTTGGTCAAACTGATTTAAAGAAGATATGCCAGAAAAAAGGGAAAACTATAGTATGAAAATAATGTTTTTCTTCATCAGCTGGATCACTTTTGACGTATTGTACAAGAATATCAACACACGTATACAAGGAGTCCTGGAGGAGCAGCCGCAGAGGGGAGGGCCTTCCTCTTTTGAGAGAAAAGTGAAAGACTTCTATCAAAGCTGTATGGACACAGGTTCCATAGATAAACGAGGCGGCACACCAATTTTGGATGCTATAAACAAAACAGGGGGTTGGAAGACCATCGGTAAACACATGATTTTATTTTTGAATAAGTTGTCTGTCCCTAATATTTTTTAATTTGTCTACAGTGAACACCAAGGTAGGTGCTTTGTAAATAAGAGTAGTTTTTTAAAAATTAAAATGGAAAAAGAGTTACAGATAGGTGTAGCACAATTCCACAAAAAAAAAAGGTTGAGGTAGTTTGTCTTACATAAAACCCATAATACGTGCACTGGGTGTTGATAGTTTCTAGCACATCATTCATTCGCAGCGACAATGCTTTGATTTTATGAATGATGATGAACTTGTTATGGGTGATACAAAATAACACGATCTAATGATATGCCAATTTTGGATTACATTAAAAAAAGCAATTTGTGATGCCAAACTGTTACAAACCAGTGAAAATTTGATGCCCAACAGCAAGGTGACATATTTCAGGTCAAAATATTTTAATAGATAACTATGTAAATTAAAGTTGGGATATTTACTCTAAGGAAGGGTTTGTACTTTTTGTTTGCGTTAGACCTAAAATGCTGTTTTTTTTACAATTTCAGGCACCTGGGACAGAAACAGCTGGAATTTTCAAATGAATGTATTTTATCTTATCTATCATTACCAGACCAAACCGTTCTTTATGTTGTATTATTCCGCTGATGACAAAGCGCCAGACATAAATATCATAAACGTGAGTCAGTGTATAAAATAGATTATTAAAGTGGCGGGGAAAATATGTACTTTGATTTTCAGTTAGGGGAGACCGGGGCTAGTTGGACCCCGGGGTAAGTTGGCCCCCCGTCAATTTATAAAAAAGTAACTACGAGGTAAAAAAATTGGCCACATACTCTTGCAAAGTGACCGTAGCTTACAATGCTAAGGAAGTGTCGGACGTTAAAAAATTTTACTTAAGCGGTGAGTCGAAATAAACGATTTTTGGACCTAAAAGTAATTTTGTTTAAGAGATTTAAAAATCTATTTTCATAGGCTTTTGATCGAATATAAGANTTCATGGGGCTTGCTTTGAAACCAGTTTTGTTACTCTAACCCATTTCTAGTTGGCTCTACAAGGCCAAAAGTGTCTAGCTGGGCCAACTAGCCCCGGTCTCCCCTATATACGGTTTACATAAAAAAAATTCCGATTTCAATGTACGTTTAATTTACCTACGCCAAACTTCGTCTGCATGCCAAAATTATTTCTGTTGTCCCCTTTATTTTGTAGTGTTTTCTTTCACGTTTTACAGATATATCAAAGTGGATTAGGAATGCCGAACAGGAAATATTATTTTGAAAATGAAACCGAAAGCAAGTTTATAAAAGGCTATAAGAACTACATGAAAAAAGTTTCTGAACTGCTTGGCGCCAGCAACGAAAACGCCACACAATTTTCAAACGAAGTTTTTGCGTTTGAAAAGGAAATTGCTAAAGTAAGCAAATTGTTTATCCATTTGCTCACAAATGTAAGTGTTTTATTATTTATGCAATATGAAGTGTGACAAAATTTTCTGTTGAAAACACCACTCCCTTACATTGTTAGATTCATTGCCTTATTAAAAAGGTGTGCACACAACTATCTCAATAAAAAGCTAATCTACACATATCCATTTACCTCATGAGAAAGAAAAACGAGCAAGAGAAAGATTCGTTTTGTCGTTTCTCCGTAATTTCTTTTTAAGTGATAATATTTTTACATTATAGATTACCTTTCCCTCCGATGCACCAGAGGTTCGAGACCCATATCTGTTTTATAACAAAATGACAGTTCAAGATCTCCTGAATCTATCACCACGGGTGAGTGTTGGTCAGAAAAGGTAGTGGCATAATTAGAATATGTACTGTATATACACTCAAGTTATATTTGTTGGTAAAGAGATTAGGTGGAAAGAAGGCTACATCACTTTATCAGTTTGTTTTGTTTAGAGGCAATACGGGACGAATTTACAGTTTCAGTGGTCTGTACTTTCACTGAATTTTCATGAATTTTATCACGTTAAACCTTACTTGAAAATTGCAATCCAGATAAATGAAATCAAGGCCGTTTCTATTCATTGAGATCAGGGTTTCCTGAAAATTCCATAGATGTCTTTTTATTATTTTATACGAAAGTAACAAGATAGTAGTAATAGGACAGATAACTTGTGACGTCATTCCTGCTCTCCAACATCTTGAATAAAGCTACTGTTTTCGAACAACCGAGAGCCTACAACTAGGTGATTAGGTGTTCTTAATAATGGGATTTGATATATTAAAGGTAAACTGGCCTCTGATGCTGACCAGTATTGACGAAGATATCAGTACCAGCTCTACCGTCATTGTCTTCAACATAGATTATGTGACTGGAGTGTCCGCGTTGATAGAGAGAACCGACCCAGGGTAAGAGGATTGTTGGCATATCTATCTATTATCTATTATCTTTAAAATGAGTAACACCTGTGTATATTTAAGGTCAATATCTTTCGATAAAATTTGACAAGAACCTCTTCAATCTTATTATCTATAAATTTGATATTGAGTTTGAATGCTGTTTCAACGTACCCTCAACACCGTTTTTTGGTTATTTTTGAAAGACATTTACCAGCTGTCCTGTAATTTCTACTCATATATATTATTTGTGCCGCAGCATTCTAAATAACTACCTTGCCTGGACTCTGATTCGCACTTACGCATCGTACTTGTCCATTGAATTTCGAAGGGCAATTGAGGAATATAGAAGAATTATTTCAGGTAACATATTACACTTGTTATAATTGGCGCAGTGTATGTTTTAAGGGCGATAAACAAAATCAAAGGGTATTAAATTTCAAAGGGCATTAATTTGCGTTGAATATCCTTAAAAAACATAAAAGGTGTGCGTATGTGTTTAGAGAGGAAAGATTTATGCTGAAATATTAATGAAAAAAATTACACATAGATTTCATACTTGGACAAAGTAAAAAGTTTTTTATTCTTTATATACCTTTAACCGAGAAAAGAATGGCTGTAATAGAAAGTATTATTTAAAACTTACGGACTTCTCTGAAACGATGTTCGTCTGACAGTTTATTTTTTCGCTGTCACAAAGGAGCCTCACCGCTAGAACGCTGGGAGAAATGCGCCTCAAACACGGGAGCTTGGATCGGCGATGCTGTTTCTGCGCTGTACGTCAGAAAACATTTTTCCAAAGAATCCAAAATGGAGGTAATGTGAAAGTTGACAATAGATTGTTTTTAAATCTTAATGTCGAACGGTTAAATATTAAAATACAGGATTCGAGAAGTCAATAATCTAACATTTGTCCAGAAGAAAAAAAATCATTGATATGTAATATTACGCAAATACGTAGGCCATTTCATCGCAGATACAGCTGATAACTGTAACGATCAGCACAATTCTTAAGTTGGGTCGCTGTTTCCTGTCAAATATTCACTTCAGTAACCTGAGGCATTCAAAAGATCTAAATCCAAACTAAATGATCAATGGAAGATTTTATAGTAAATGAAACATTTCAAAACTGACTGGTAAACTTTTTTATGTATTTTAAGTTGTATGTTTTTTATCAGTATGTTGGTAATTCTACTATGATTATTCATATTCATTAATAATAATGTTGTGCAATATATAAATATGACGACTGCAAATTGTCCTTTCGCTTTAAGATTCAGAGTATGGTCAAGGATCTACTTGCAACATTTATAGAGCGAATTGACAACCTGAGTTACATGGACGAATTTACAAAGCAACATGCAATAGCAAAGGTAGGTAGTGTAAACCTATATTACGGCTGCTTAGACCTACATATATACTCCAACATATCCAATTTTTTTTCAAGTATCAAATACAGAGGAGGCAAGTTTGGAACGTTTGACTAATAAGAATTTTTTTACCTTGTATAAAAGAGACTTCATTGTTTGTTGTAATTCCTATGCTCTATTTCCAACGTTTTAACGCTTTCTTAGATTTTGATGTAAATTTTTAACATGGATTATCGTAATTTTTCTTTAGGCTAGAAATCTGAAATACGAGAAAATTGGCTACCCGGACTATATGATGAATGATACACACATGGACCACAGATATCAACATGTTCGTTGGATCAACTGTTACGAATTATTCATATGACTCTCTTTTCCTACCTCGATGACTCTTGATTTTTATTAAGTTATCCAAATTGTTCATATTCTGCCTTTGTAATATTATAAGTTGTTTAACATTCTTGGCCACTGTGAAATGGTGACAGGTCATTGATTTCTTTACTTTAAGTCACTTTTTCTTTTCGTTTGATTTCGTTCCTTTTTTTTTTTTTTTTTTTTTTGAGATATTTGAATATCAAACATTCTTTTGATTTTCAGTTACAAGTAAATTGCTCTGATTGCTACTTTGAAAACGTCCTGCAGGTGGTACGTCGTGATCGTATTTGGAGGCAAGAAGAATTCAAGAAACCCGTAGATAAAACCAAGTAAATACACACGTTACAGATTTATAGGCCTACCATGCTAATTATTGTTGATTCATTACTTCTCTTTGATAACCCTACTATTTATTTTTGTTTCAGAAAATTAAAGTATTATAGGATCTGTGATGTGAAATCGGCTAACTATATATCTCAATGTAACGTGTGTGTGTGTTTTCTTGAAATAAGGAACTGTAGGTTGATTCAGTGAACTTTTTGATATGCATTTTACACAAATCTGTATTTTGAAATCGTTAATTTAAAAAAAAAATCAACTGGAAAAAGGTAACTGTAACGTTCGCATTGCGGTTGATCTTACTGGTTTTCTTTATAATTGCAGATGGGGAATGAACCCACACCAAGTGAATGCTTACTACAGCCATAGCCGAAATGAGATAGGTAGGCTATGATTGAGTGGAAACAGTGCAATTGCATTCATTTATAAACATGTCTGCGTCCCCTTTCAAAGTTTCCCTGTCTCAATTTGTGCAATTTTACATATTCATATCCAATTCTTTATATTTCATAACATTTGTAAATGCTGAATCCGTTGGCAGATCCTATTGTAAAATATATTCGACATTTGTCCTCTTCAGCTCAGTTGTTCCTCTTGCAAGATAGACAGGGTCGATATTTTAGTAATTTCTTTCAACAACATTTATATAATAGTCAGAAAGGTTTCATTTATGCTAGATCCTGAAATTTGATTTACCTGTTGACTGTTTCGTCTGTTCACTCTGACAGACTTGGTCACAACTGAATTACCTGTTCAGGTGAAGGTGAACAGGTAATTATCTCAGTCTTGATGATGACTTGTTAGCCCCTCTCGCCCCCTCCCCCCAGGGTGGGTTTGAGAATGTCGTCATACACATGGGACAGCTTGTGTGCTCCTTCATCTCTGTTCATGGTGTGTTTCTTCCTTCTTATCCAGATCGATTCCAAAACTTTGCGCTTGCTGTAGTCATTTTCACCGGTTAGCACCTTTACATTGTCCCATTTTGGCACATGGTTGTTATCTGACATATGATCTGTGATGGCAGATTTGTGTAGAACTCCTGTTGACATAGAGCGTTTGGATCTGGTGTTAACTCCCTCACCTACATTTTCCTTAACATCTTTCTTGTGTTCCTCTAGTCTTGTTTCTAATTTTCTTCCCGTCTCTCCAACATAGACTCTGTCACAGCTCCCACACCCGATTTGATATACCACTCCACACTTCTTGTTGTCTTCTATCTTATCTTTTGGATGTNAAAACAGTCAACAGGTAAATCAAATTTCAGGATCTAGCATAAATGAAACCTTTCTGACTATCAAAAACTAAGATCCAATGAAACTATTTCAACATTTATATAAGTTCTTTTTTTTTTCGATTTTAAATGCAATTTTCCTTACCTTTAAGTCTTAGGTTACACTTTTAATTCCTTTCAGTTTTCTTGGCAGGACTTCTGCAGCCTCCCTTCTACGCTCCGCATTATACACGGTAATAGTGGATAATCCTAATTCTTTTTAAATCTTAATTTTACTTTACCTGCTCTTTCCATGCGCTCAGTTTCATTTTCAGTTTTGTTTTGGTTTTGAAATCTTCAAATTTATGCAAAACGTTTCATCATGTTGTGTTCCAGATCCATGAAGTTTGGAAGCATTGGAATGATAATTGGACACGAAATAACACATGGATTTGATGTCACAGGTAGATCTTTCAGTGATACAGAACACTTTCATCCATGGTGGATTTAAGATAATTAATGAGCGGAAAATAAAATACTGGACACTAACGCACAGCTGTTATGAGCTATGAGCATCTTGTCTGTCTCTTATAGACTTCTTTACCATGCTTTTTATAACTTCTAAAACTACAACTGGATGAATCCAAACATTCACCCTCATGGTGTATATGCTTGATAACAAATACAAATGCCGGTACTGAAACTAAGTAAAATAAGACCGTGCAAGAAAACAACATATCACACCAATCTCCAGTAAAACTTCACGTTGAAATATTTTTTCTAACGCAGGTTCTAAGTACGACAAAGATGGCATACTGGCAAATTGGTGGAGCAATCGTTCACGGGAAGCATTTGACAAATCGACAAGATGCATTTCTACGTATTTTTCAAGCTATGAAGTCTCCGGGTTCAATGTGAGACATACTTTACAGACTGCACATGCATGATAAGTCAAAATGACCAATATGATTGGGTTAATTGGCAATTTTCTTCAAAAGGTTAAATAGCTTATGCTAAAAAAATAATAATTTATTTAATAATTTATCATATTTATACACACTGTCGACACTGCAACTTGTAGTGGATTAACATTTCATGAGTAAACTTAACTACATGAAACTAAATCACCCCAAAATCCGGAAACTCAAAAGCATTTATTTGCACGATATAGGTGAATGGCAACTTGACCTTATCGGAAGATACTTCGGACATCGGTGGACTGCGTATGGCATTTTCGGTACGTTGTGCCACTTTGGTGTAGTTGAGTGAGGAACAGTTTTAATTTACTTTTATAAGCTTTGGATACTTCTTAAATACAGATACAAGGACCACCAAGATATCTTTGTAATTGTTACCCTTTCAACGCTATATAATTGCTTTGTCATTTTAATAAGGCTTACAAGAAGTGGGTAACAAGGAATGGTGTAGAGAAACGGCTTCCAGGAATAAACAGAAGTCCAGAGGAACTGTTATTCATTGCAAATGCAGCGGTAAGATACACTTAATACAATGTACAAAGAACTTTGAAACAAAATTTCATAGCAAATTTTATTTTATTAGTATGGTTTCTATTTGAACACCATACTGTACAGTATATGGTCATACTAGCCCATTTTATCAAAATACCTATTACAGCGCATGTATGTGTTCTGCAATACGATATTTAGATTCAGGTACGATTCAGGTACTATAAGACCTGGAATCATTTCAGATTTGGTGTGGCCACTCCAGACCAGAGATGATAAAGCAAAGGATTCTCACGGACACCCATTCCCCTGTGTCCGTTAGGTATGACCTATTGTAACAGAATCCTAAAACGATCTTAAAGGGAGAATGGAGACGGAAAGTCATATTTAAGAAACGTATCAAGGAAAACTTTTGATGATAAAAAAATGTTTTCACGATTGTGTCGTAGTTATATATGCTTTTTTTTGTAAAAGAATGATTCTAAGTTGTTTTTGCTTTAAAGCTAAAACTGTCTAGAAAATATGCTACGGTTTACACGGCAGTGGGTTGATATTGCTTTTTATTTTCAGAGTCAATGGTCCCGATTCTCAGTCACCCGAATTTGCAGCGACTTTTAAGTGCGTTCCTGGTTCACCCATGAATCCTGTCTCAAAATGTGATGTTTTTTAAGTGAACAAGTTTATCATATAGGCAAATTTTGTGAACAATTGAACTCGGACCGTAACTGCAAGTTTTTTTCTCAAGTTTCTCACTAATAATCTCAGTGACATATAACTAGGTAAGCCTACATTCTACTGTCATAGATGCCCTTATAGATGAAATATTCAAATGGTGTATTGATAATAATGTTTGTAGATACGGTAACGTCTTTCTCCTCGAGAGATCCGTTTCACCAGAAGGCATGAATTTAAATAAGAGAATATGCCTTTGTCAATTGCGATTTTTTAAAAATGTTCCCAAGACTTTAAATTAAACATTTTATACCTGTATATTTAGAATAGGTGTTGTGACGGAGAGCCTGAAACGAATCAGATGTTGTAGAGAGCATTTGAAAGATTCACAATAAATAAATCGACGAACTGATGATTCTTTTAATGATAAATTAAAAATATTCCGTTGAAACCCAATCTCCTGTTTTAGTGATTTTTGTGATTTTTTTAGCGTACAGTCTTGAAATCTTGAGGTTCATTTGAATTGCGCATGGGTGTTTTAAAACGGAGAAACTCCTAATAATATCGCGTTCACAAAGTTTTAAGTGAACACTTGGCTATAAAAAATGAACTTAAATCTTTGCGATATGAATAATGACTAAGTATAAGGGGTAGACGGTGAAAACAAAAGTCATTCAATTACTAGAGACTTAGTATTCAAAAAATTCGAGCTGGCATCATTTAGCGTTCTTCTGAAACACTCTTCAGACTTAAAACGACAGTCTCAAAATTCAATGCTAACACGTTGTGTCCGTGTACCACTAGCACACTGGTTGATGTACATGTTGCAGTCCACAATAGAGAGGATTGGTTCAACACAGTACGTAAAAAATTTAATATACTCAGGACAAGAAAAAAAGATACTTTTGCATCCACCCTCTATGTTATCTCTGATATGTGTTTTGGCTTTTAAAAGCCGTCGGCGCCGTGAGCTCGTGGGAGGCTAAGGTTGCTTTGCGATGTGACATAAGTTTCCCAAAAACGTTTCTTGAAATAAAAGTGTAAGTAATATTGTGACTTTTAACCTAAAAACAATATTTAAAAAATGGCGTCAGCTACAGCTGGAAAGAGACAGAGAGAGCTTTATAGATAGAAGAAAAATGAAAAAGGTCGAATATAAACGCAAAACAAGGCCAAAGGCAACCTTTGCAAGCATTTCCAAGAAATTGTGGTGGTGAACGAGCTGTTGGTTTGTAGTGCACATCTAATCTCGAATTAATGCATTAGAGACATAAATATTTTGAGGCCTTGTTTTCTCACCTAACGCACCTCCTAAACAAATAATAGAATTCACAATAATTAGCGACGAAATATCATCTGTGCGTTTCACTGCGTCTTCTTTGATTAAGTCCGTTATTAAAGAACACCAGCATTAATCACAAAACCACACGATTGTGAATGAAGACACAGATTTCGCTACCTCTTAATCTCAATACATACACAGTGAATCTAGATGTTTTAATTAATACATGACCGGTTCTCATTTCGAATGCCTGCCAGCATTTGCGCCGTTCAGTTAATCTCTATGACCATATAGAAATACATATAACCCCTATGCCTATATGCTCAGTGCGCGTGAATTAAACATGCACAGATGTGAACGAAGGAAATTGGTGGCAGAAAAGTCAGCGTTGTCTAGCTGCAGCCGTGAGAACGGACACGCTGATTACTAAATAAAGGAAATTCATTTCCTATGTACGAGCTGTATGTGATGTTCAAGAGCATAAAACATAAATGCTTCTGAACGGTATATTAGAATTATATTCGCACATGGAGAAAATGATCAGAATGTCGATGTTTCAGCAAGCAAATGGCAAATTTGAATTTCATACATGAAAATTAGTTTTATCCCTAGAACAGTAATAAATGTGCCAGTATAAACTATAGCTGTAGCTGCTGATTTACCTGTATATATGTATATATACTTGTAATATATGTACGTATGATTTAGTGGGAGGGGCATATCAATATGCGACTACGGAAAAAAGGGGGAAATGGGGCTGAGACTCGACGAGATTTGTCGAGAATGCACCTCATGAAAGTAAACAATGTAAATAATATAGCATTTTCTCCTACGCGACATTTCATGCATTTGTCAAGATGCTGCATCAGATTATAGGGTCTTTTGTTTAGAAGGACATAAAAATCCAATGCGGAGACAAGCACGGAAGAGTAGGTTGAGTGGGGGTGCCATCGCCTACTAGACCTCATTGAAACTAAGCACTGCTCAACATAACAGCTTCGTAATGTAATCTACAGATGCAGATATAACCTTTATTTACTGTCATCGATATGATAGCAGAGACAGTGAGCATGTGACCGAGTGAACAGCAGTTCTCCTGTGGCATGCGACACAGTATGATACAGAGAGCACACCAAGTGTGAGCTCCGCCTGGCCCAGCGCACGGCGACACCTGCGTCTACCCCCAGCTCATCTTCACTCCGCCTATTCCAAAACGCATAGGTAAGAATTCGCTGAGAATTGGCTTCTAGTAGGGTTGAATTTCTTAAATTGCTCTGATAGACCTTCCCCATTGCTTTGAACATGACCAAATTTTAGTTTATGAATAATGTAATGGTCTCAAAATATGATAATTCAAAACGAAGATGCTATTAGGTGGCAACGATCCGATATATTCTAATACATGCTATGTATGTAAATGTGACAAAAAAAAATCAAGCAAAATATATGATAATTATAGTAAAGAAATCTAAATAAAAAAAAGAAAGAGAAACTCAGTAGTATCCATGACCTAGTGTTCATTTGTGCAACCAGATCTAGTATTGACACTGCTTCAACATGTGATGGCTGAGTTAAAACAACGTCCCAAAGCGGAGTGTGGGCTCAGTTGATAAGACTCGAGTGCCAGTATACTTTACTGTGGTCGACTCGAAAAAACAAATCGAAAAGGATGCCAGTTCCGTTAACTTAAGTTTATATTTTAAAGCAATAAATCAAAACACACATCCTGTCTTGGGATTCACGCTTTTGCATGATTTAACTAATAGTCCTGTGAAGCGGGTTCTCTGTTAGAAAGACCTATCCCTCAATTTCGACTGGAGCATGCTTTCAAATATTATAGGGCTTAATTGATAGCAAGTAATGAAATATGGCGTTGGTTCGCGACACACACTTCTTCTCCGTCCTGTTTTATGGGGGTATTCCTTCAAAACTATTACATGAATCCTCTAGAAGATACCACTTTGCTTTACGTGTTTGAAACGTATAAAGTATGCTAAGTGTAGCTATTATTAGCTTTAATACCTTACCATCGGCATATTTCTGTCACCGAGAAATGTGTATGTCATATAAATATGTGTACGACACAGAATAACATGTATTTGCATGTGAAAAAAAACATGTTGTTTATCCCGCCGTAGGAATGCTTTTGAAGTATTTCTTATCTCGGTTTTTGGTAACGTTGAACTAGACACACCCCTGAGCCACACCCCCAAGATACGCACCCGCGCCACGCCTCTTGTAACAAACAATGTGCATCTCAGTTTAGACTCAGACTATCTGATCAAGAAAAATACGAGAAAACGTCAGTGGTTCTCCATTATTTGGATTTTTCAATCCACTTATCTCTTAAATGAGTCTGGCTAGTCAAAATGATGTGGTATTATTTCAGTTGAATAGCCAGTACAGAATTGGTAGTGCACTCTCTCTCTCTCTTTCTCTCTCTCTCATCCAATTACTCTTTTCAGCCACTAACAGATATAGATCATACATAACGATGAAGAAAATCTAGATTGACTTGTAGATAGAATCCTCTAATTCAGCCACCCACTTCCTGCAGCAATTGTATAATATCCAGTGTAAATGATAGATGTTATAAATGACGTGAATATTATCAGCCTATTGTTCTACGGGATATCAATTTTAGGTATTTAATTTCATATGGAGAACAGTACAAGTGAGATAGTAGCCATACACATAAAAAATTAAAAGGGTTAAAATGCTAATTTACTATTGATATGATGAGCGGACTTTACAATGAAGAACGGGTGTCGCAATAGGTGACAGTTTACTAACCAATCCCCACCTTGACCTTATTTTGGATATCAGTTTGGTGACCTTTGGTGACCTTAAAACTTGGCTTGACTGGCTGTATCACGGGAAATGTTAAAAACATATTTTAATATTTTGGTAGTATTTTTGAAGCTTTGTTAGAAGCCTAGTTGCTACAGCCACTTGGGTGGTCCCGTGTCTCTTTTTCGTTCTGTTTGTGCACTTTAAATTTTAACCTATTTTTTTAGCTTAGTACATGCTTCATTTAAAATGAACAAAGTAAGTTAGCGTTATGATGTCAATATCAATGTAAAAGATATCATTATAAATATAAAGTCCATGGAATAATATTTTGAGGTATAATTATTTAAGTGATAAAGTAGCATCTTTTAAAATAGTAATCCAAATTTATCTTTAATTTTTTATTGAAACAGACAATTGAGTACGGCTCGATTAGTATCCCCTGAGCGCAGCGCGGACTTGCAGCGTGACCTATCGATCGCGCCAGCACGCAGATGCGATCTTGTAAATGGAAAACTCTAAATCAATGGATGCTCCTAGAAAAATTAGCTTTCAGAAGGAACAAAAATCAATACTCTAGCTTAGTATGTTCTTTTGCTCTTCGGCTAAGGCATATTTTCTTTTTGCCTTAAACATGCAATCGGCTTGTAGAAAAACGGATGTGCACCACTCTCATGACTACTTTACTTCATTCCGTTGACCCATTGTCCTTATCTAGATATCATATTACGATATCGAATATCAAGCAAATGCTTTCGATTCATTAACTTTATATGTGTGTTTGATAATAAGCCGGGGTCAGGTTCTGTACAAGATTATATGACAGTACCCTAGATTATCACTGCAGCGCTATTGGTCAGGTGAATAAATAAACGGGATTGCGTAAAGGTACTGCATTTGAGGGGTCAGTTTTTTTAGGCCTTAGATACAACATAATACGATAGAAAATTGACCATCTTAAAAAATTTTATAGGGCGAACATAGACAGGCATAAAAACTTAATAAATCTTGTGACCTCATGTACATTTCAGTATCAAGGGAATTCGATGTAGTTGCCATCAAATCATGTAGAGCACCGGTTGTGGTATAAAATTAGATGTTTGCTATGCACTAGTTTTGAGACAAAGAGAGAGAGAGAGAGAGAGAGAGA
>NW_019774169.1:178135-203151 GCF_001039355.2 Lingula anatina
CTCGATTAGTATCCCCTGAGCGCAGCGCGGACTTGCAGCGTGACCTATCGATCGCGCCAGCACGCAGATGCGATCTTGTAAATGGAAAACTCTAAATCAATGGATGCTCCTAGAAAAATTAGCTTTCAGAAGGAACAAAAATCAATACTCTAGCTTAGTATGTTCTTTTGCTCTTCGGCTAAGGCATATTTTCTTTTTGCCTTAAACATGCAATCGGCTTGTAGAAAAACGGATGTGCACCACTCTCATGACTACTTTACTTCATTCCGTTGACCCATTGTCCTTATCTAGATATCATATTACGATATCGAATATCAAGCAAATGCTTTCGATTCATTAACTTTATATGTGTGTTTGATAATAAGCCGGGGTCAGGTTCTGTACAAGATTATATGACAGTACCCTAGATTATCACTGCAGCGCTATTGGTCAGGTGAATAAATAAACGGGAACGCGTAAAGGTACTGCATTTGAGGGGTCAGTTTTTTTAGGCCTTAGATACAACATAATACGATAGAAAATTGACCATCTTAAAAAATTTTATAGGGCGAACATAGACAGGCATAAAAACTTAATAAATCTTGTGACCTCATGTACATTTCAGTATCAAGGGAATTCGATGTAGTTGCCATCAAATCATGTAGAGCACCGGTTGTGGTATAAAATTAGATGTTTGCTATGCACTAGTTTTGAGACAAAGAGAGAGAGAGAGAGAGAGAGAGAGAGAGAGAGAGATTCTAATATTTGGGCAAGTTATCATTTTCTTTTAGTCTCGACTGTTTCATTATTTAATTTAAAAGAGAACACTAGTTCTACTTCTAACCTATTTTAACTCAATTGAATATTGTAAATTCAACAAATACTATTTTATCAAGGAGAAAGAAAGTATGATATCATAGTGTCAATCTTCGTTTTCCTCAAAGGGAAAAGAAAAAGGCTGATTCATGCTCACACTGGCGTGGTTTGAGTCGGAACTAGCGGCACGGATCTTTGAACAGGACGTGATCAATTACCATGGGACAGTCCGAGTCCTTGGACGGACGCTAGTTTTGGTCAGCAATTAAGGTGAGCTCAGAGTCATGACGTCTGTCCTTGGTTTGATCCATGCACGATATTAAACTATAAAACAATGGCATGGACTTCTGTCTCTTGTCAGGCCAGTGCATGTATTACAGCGGTCGTATATATAAGACACTAGCTTTTACTGTAAGCTGATTTGAAGAACAGGCAAATCACTGGTTTGAGTAATACATTCAGCATAATTATGTTTTATTTAATCTTCTTACCTGAAATAATCAATACCGAGACTTTTTGTTATATAACCTAAATGAATTGATCAATAAGGTTAGATAAATTTTTTAGTTATGTGAAATACTAGTACCAGTAGTTAAATGTATTATTACGTGTGAACTTCACTCATTTCTTTACCGCTTATCAAGGGAAGACAAAGTCCTCTTATATGAAAACACGCCCCGAAGAGGGCATCTCTTTGACGCGATATGTCCTCAATGTCCCCACTGACTTAAGCCGTATCGGTGATCCGTTTGATAATAAATTACTTTTTGAGAGATGTGAGTCTTAAAAATATCTAAGGACGTGACCTGCCCTTTAAACTGAAGACGAACTTCCCATTATACTTCTCTTGATCGGGTCAGTGCAAACTTTTTAAATCTAAACGCGGTAAACCAACCAGGTAAGGTAAACCGAGGAATTTAATACACTTCTTTGGACAAACCGTTTTTAAACGTATTTATATGTAGTATTGTCCAAGGTGTAGGATCATAACTCATCAAACTCTATCGCTGAGAGGATTCAATTGCCCTAGCCCGTCATTTAACCAACCCTAGTGTATTCCATAGTTTAGAGCATTTTTACTTTTAAATGTTTATTGATACTGTTGGGGTAACTTGTGTTTAAATGTTTATTGATACTGTTAGGGTAACTTGTGTTTAAATGTTTATTGATACTGTTAGGGTAACTTGTGAATCTAAACCAACACAGGAACATCACCTTGTGCGTCAACAACATTTAGAAGTTACAGTGGAGGCCTCAAGCATATATGCGGAAATATCATAATTAGTTGAAAGTAAAAGCGGTAATCGGAGCCTATACATGACGCTGCACGTGATACCATTATCAGTATATGTTTTTTTTAATCAATTGAAGTATAAAAACTAGCAGAAAAGAAATCGATGGTTTCTTATTCGTTTTACAGGTGTCTTTGGCGTAATTTTTAAAAACTTATTTTCTGTGCAGATAAGTAAAATGTCTTGTTATTTATTATCCGCATTATTAATAGTTTGCTCTGATGCTAAGCATTTAATATTCTCACGATTTCTACTTCCCCTTTTTCTCACTTTTACATAAAACACAAAGATTCCAAAGAACAGAAAAAAAGAGGAACTAAATCTTAACAATGCCATCGCACAAACGCCGGATGTTCTGAGACAACTGATAAACCGTTTTCCGCGTGTAGTGTAACTGAACTGCGTGTACTTTACTGTGACACTGCGGTACCTTTCTTTCTTTTTTTTTTATAGAACGAACCCACGCTCGCATTTTAATAGTGGGTGATTTTATCATTGTTCCTTAATCTCAGTTTACTTCTCTTTAAGTGTGTATGTCCGAGGCTTTTGTTATTCAATGCTAAGCAATATGAATATGTACACTGTAGTCTCTCTGCCTCTCTCTCTCTCTCTCTCTCTCTCTCTCTCTCTCTCTCTCTCTCTGATGAGCACGCGTAGGCACACACACACACACACACACACATGACAAATGCGCTTGTACGTATACTATAAAACAACACAAACACAAAGCCCCTTTCTTATTCCGTGTCTATCCTTTATCTTATTGAATTGAATTGGAATGATCATTCTACTATAAATTTTTGTCTGAGTCATGGACCATGTGTTATTAGCTGACATGAATGTGACGGCAACTTTCTTTGTTTCTTAGCTTCAGACTACTGAGTTACACGCTGGACCTGGGTTCTAAATAAATTATGATTATGCCTGCAGATTTATCACGCCAGCAGCGTTCTCTAACAATAAGTGGATCATATCACCCTCGCACACCATCTTGTAAAATGACAATAGCAGGGTAGCAGATGGCTCGGTAGCCAATGTTTTGATTCCATAGCAACCGTCTACCCAAATATAAACAATTGCTTGTCATTTTCGCGTCTGCTGCAGACAAAAGATAACCCGTCTGGATTCATGATTCGCTGATAAGTCGAGTGAAAAGGAGGGGCGCCTTTTTCTTTGTTGTGTGTAGACATCCATAACAAAGACATTTTCCTAGCGACAACCAACGTGGCAGGTATTGTCGTAATTTTTGTCGAATTGAAAGTTTTGATGTTGCTTTTAATTGCGAACACTGGGAATGCATACAGTAGTTGTTGATAGGGATAGATGTCATCAAAAAAGGTAGGTGTAACTTTGTATCTATTTCAGGTGAAAATCACACAATGCCTCCTTTCTAGGTTTGTCACTTCTTGCGGATAGGTGATGGATCAGTTGCAATTTTTGTCCTGAAAAGAAGGAATTTTCGAACAAATAAGTGCGACACCTAACCATTTACCCCTAAGCCCCTGTGTATGTGATACAGTCATTGTTGATTCTATTTTGAGGACTAAGTGCACCTTTGGCAAGATGCTAAAATACCGGTCTCCAAGGTGGGTCTTGTAAACATATGTAACCCTTTATCAGGATAAAATGAAGGACATCATACAAAGTCAAATATATCATAATGTCATCTGTCCCCATGCATCAGTAACGCCCAAATAGGATTTATTTTGAAAGCTCTCACTGAAGCTCGATAAAACTAGTAAAACGAAATACATATATTGATTTTAGTTGAAATGGACAACAGCAGACAATACAAAGGCACTCTCCCACCCACGCAAACCATGTAACTCAGAGCGACATTGAAATCAGATTGTAATTTCTGCTGATGTTTCTTTGTCTAATTTTTCCGACATTACAAATATATATATATATAAATACAGTGGTACTCATCACATGGTCCGCTGAAAACGTTTAATGCAAAATGCCCATGATCGTGTACAATTTTAGATTCACGTAGTGGTTACTTCCTATCATTTTCCATTTAATTCTATTTAATAATAAAGGTCGTACACTATACAGGATTATGGCAGTGAAAATGCAATTTATAATTATATAAATTTCCCTTCACTGGCGTAATCGGCAGTTTACTCATCAGCCACCATTCTGTAGAGTTCCAAGCCCAAACATAACTTATGAAAGTATGCCATTTTAAAGCAACCTTTCTCTTTATTTGGTTCAAGTTCAATGGATAGTTGCATGCACTCTGTGCATTTTCACTGCGTGTAAAAATGCAGTTTTCAGACGGGACATAAAGTCAATTATTCAAAAGTAACAGGCCTTTAGCGCTATTTAAAATGATAATAAATAATAAATTAACTATTTAAAATGATAATAAATAATAAATAAATAAATAAATAAGAAGATGTAAAAGAATAAGAATCCCGTAAGCAGCCCTTTAATTAATGTAGTGTATTTTTGATTTCTAAGGAAAGGCTAAGAGGAAAATAACTTGACCGGGCAAAAGAAAGGGCTGTTCTTGGGTTTTTACATACTGTAATATAATTTTAGGCGGAGACGATTACTTATATGAATTATTTATATCACTTGTAAAAAAAAAAATCTTTGTCAAATAGTCAATACAATCGTAAAATTACTTTTTAAAGGGTTATAGGCATTACATTTACTTCTACGTTCAGAGAAAATGCACATTTTGAGCAGAGATATGACTTTTAAAAAAAGTTGCGCTTTATTCATTAGCACAGGCTATTCGATTGAACACAAGAAATGTTTCAGATAAAAAAATGGAAATGCGTCTTTTAGGGTGTTGTTTCAACCCATGCGTGAAAGGGTCCAATCCCTTAATCTTTATTTAATATTTCATGACATAATGAGTGTTTTACGAGTTAAAAGCACGGATATTGTGTTTAAAGCGACATTTGCATAATATCAATTGACTATTTTAAAACAATATGCATAAAACATACAACTAGTCGTTTATTGTGGACTCCATCAAGGGAATCAAATCAGAATATGCCCATCATACAGTATATAATTGTTTTTCCGCATTTGATGGAGGAGGGGGGATAGGAAGTTAAAACATTATTCTCACATATTTGACACTGCCTCACGTACCAACGTCCATTTGTTAGGGAGAAAAAGGGGAATGGGAAGAAAAGAAAAGACAGGAAAACAGAGCTGGTTTTTGGTTTGTTACACATTATAAATGAATCCTCATTGAAACCTGGCCATCTTTACACTTTACGTCCTTATCTAATAATCTTCTGATATGGTGAATTCTAGAAAGTTTGCAATTTGACGAGCATAGAAAACTGTGGCGCCTTTTTTAAAATCATTTTTCTCTATATTCATTGAATATGAACAACTGAGTGTAAAAGGCATCAAATATTGACAAGGTCATATGACATCACAGAAATTGTCGAAATCATGGAAGGTAGTAATTTGTCTGGGACTGATCAAGATCATGATCAAAACTACTAACTTGCAGACAAAAAGGAAAATCGGAAATTGAGGGAGACAGAAAATACGTTAATAACAACCTGTTAGGCTGGGGATCCTTCGCACATGTCACACAGGTGGGGATTTTCATTACGTCGTAGTGCGGCCTAGAGTGCATTGTTCATCAAAAACTGGCTGTAGGCCTACTCAACCCCCCCCCCCCCCCCACCGCTTTTAAATGTAGATATCATTTCTGCTTAATCAAGTTATTGCGAATTAATACCATGCCACCTGAATATGCCACATCATCCGTTTTATCTTTGGTCGGAACGTTGGCCACGGAAGACATAACATCTATAGGGGGCCTACTTCTAGAATACTTTGACATCCATTGACACGATTATGTTGTTGCCTAGGCAACGCTGGAAAAATGAAACATGTTGCAACAGGACATATAAGATTACAAATAACAGTCTGTGGAATCATTTGAAACAATGCCATAATATCTTGTTTCCTAGAAAATGTCATAGGGGGACTAAGTTCGCAGTATTGGCGCATGTTCTGGGTATACATACTTCCAACTACAATAATGCCAAAAATTAAACGTGAAAGTAAGAAGAATATGCACAGCATCTTATCAAGCATTTTTGTCTTAAAACCTCTGTAGATCTTTTCGTATAACATAGAGACCTGTGGTGTGGATCTCGAAGGTATTTTTCCTTTTCTTCAAATGAAAATATGCGTTTGGGTAGTTATTATATTGATGCTGAATAGGACACCCGCGAAGAAAATAAGCCATCTCCAATGTCGGGTCTTTGATGGTGCTCAATCCTCTCTTGATTGAAGACGATGTTGGTAATCTGAAATCGGTATTAAGACTTTCCTTCAACCTTACACTGTAATCAAAGGGAGGGTTTAGCAACATAAAGCCTATAGAACTTTTGAATTACTCGAACTTCACCCAGAACCGCCTTTGGCAACATCAATTTGTAGTTAGGCGAAATCGCACAATGCAGTAATCTTGTGGGATTTCGAAATGTTCAATATATCCAGTCGCAGTGGCCAAACTAAGAAATCGAATAGCCGGCTGGCTGTCCGAAGGAAGATCGCCCAGAGAGAGAAAAAACTCAAGTTTGTTATCAGTTAATGAACCAGTCATGGGCGCTAGGTTTACTTTTATTGACTTTGATTTCAATAACAGATAAAGAAAACCCGATAAGAATTCATTTGAGAAGGAGATACGAATCGAACGGGCTCCCCTGGTATTGTCCGTATGATATTAATGGATGACTGTTTCGAAAGAAGCTATTCATGTTTAAGCACTTCACGAGTGCTCTTCTCTCTGCGCCAGCAGCGAAATGCTTGTATCCAACAGTTGCTTACAATCGGACTTGATGTCTTCTAACATGAGCGATCGATTAACGAATCTTCTCAGCATCACCGTTATCATCAGACCAGCAACCCTTAATTTCTTTTGCAAAGATTCTTATGTGATGTCGCCCATCTTGATATGCCGCTGTTTGCCAATTTTTCCGATCATTTTGCCAGCTCAGGGGTGTATACATGCATAATAAGCTGTCGGTATTTTATTTTTAGTGCCATTGGGTGTCTTGGCGTTATTCTTTATAGATTTTACCTCAGGGTTTTAGGGATAAGGCCGACCGTTTCATCAACGTCTTTTTTAAGTATTCACACGTATCAAAGCAACTTCATCACGGTCACTGCCGGTTACTGCAGGTTAAAAAAATCCTATGTTGGATGCTTATGATAAAAAGAGGTACTAGTAGTAATGGATAATATATAAATGTACACCTTTTAAAGATATTATCCTAGTGTTTCTATCGTGTGCTTGAAGTTAATTATTATTTTTTTGTTTTTGTTTTTTGCTTTTTGAATTAATAATCAAAACGTTAGCTTCAAATTTACAGCATGGCTGTTGAATCATATAAAGTGGTCTTTTCCAACAAGCAGACATTATTCATTTAGCTTAGTCTATGACTTTTAGATTCTTGTTCAGTGTGTACATATTCAACTCAGATCAACAGGTTTTCTGCTGCAAAATACTATTTTCTAAATGCTTCTGTTCTAAAACATACTCGTCCCCGGTGTTTAAAAAAAGGTCAACCGATTGCTGTTCATACTGGAATTCACTGCCATTTATCTGTTCCCCACAGATATTAGCCAGATAAAGCTTAAAAGAATAACACAACCGATAATTCCATTAGTATAACAACTAAAAGCTTTTATAAATTTGTATGAATAAGCTTAGACTTGGCTATTTTTTTCGTAATTTCAGTTGGGCTGTATCGAACAGATGATACAATATAGAGCATATGGTCTGGCTTCTGTTCTTCCACTTATGTGCCTCGAATGTGTGACTAATCTTCTCGTCATTTGGAATTATGGCACTTATAATGGAAGCATCCCTGAACGTGCAAGATCTGCCCAAATTGGATCATAAGATGTGTTCTCTGGCCATATGCACGCCTTGCCCATTCGATAGATCATAAGGAAATTTCATTGACAGAAGTTCCTTTGGATCAATATCTCAATCAAATGTTCTCCGTACAAATGTAATAAAAACGACCCTTCAGTGCTTCGCCCCGTGCCGCAGACGTAGAATTTGGACAGCACAAGATTGGTTCTTATTGATAATAATTTCCTGGCATGACTGGGTCGGGTGGTAATTTATTACCGCTGTTCTATTGCAGTATCAAAGTAAACGGGTCGTTATTTTTTAGTTTGAGCACGCCCTCGCTGGAAATGAACGCTGCCGCCATTTTGACCTATATATATATATTACAGCAACGACTTGCAATTCCAGACATCCCAAAGCTCCAACTGTTTCATTTGTTCAAAATAGACAACACTGGCTGACTCTGTGAAACAATTATATAATGCAATGATTCTGTTTGATTAAATTATGGAAACCTATGGTACCTTCAAACTATTTACATTTGCCACTGTCGTCCATTATGTTTTTCAACCAATTTTCATACTAACGTTTCTAACGTTTTGTTTCAGCATATTTAATGTGAATAAGTTTATCAATATTTTTTCCGTGGCGCAATGTATATATATATACATGTTTAACTCTGATAAATTGTTTTTACTGTAGTTTCAGACAATGAATCTCTTTTGTTCTTTATTTGAAATAATTTATTGTATTCTTAAAACGGTAGACCTGCATACATTGCAGTGTGTTGTCATTTCAATTCCAGGTTATTTCCCGTGCTCTATTCACGCACACACCCACATATACATATATCCAAAGATCAACAACCCTGACTCGATAGAACATAATGCAATATATCGTAAATTCATCTTTCGACTGTGCTTTATAAGCGTGGTTAGTGCAGTTGCTCTTGTTGATGTGAATCATCATTAATTTATTGAATACTTGGTCGGCTTTCTTGGAACAGAGGTTAGTCATTGGTCAGTGCATTTTACAATTTAGTTAATGTTAAAAACATTTTAGTGAATTCATACAACGTTGTCGATTACAATACTACTGATGGGTGACACGCAGATGACCCACGGCAAATAACTCGACTGGGAGATATTCTAATATCCGCTGGTTTAACGAACCAAAGATTAGCTCACTTTCACATGATAGTGGAGCTAGAAGCGATTGGACAGAGCATGGCCAGTGACGATGATGATGATGATGACTTGACGCTTACGTCAGAAAACACGAGGGATACGAATCAGATTGTTGGGAGTCTGGGCATCATCATGTTGCACGAAGTCAAAAATGCTAAAAGCCATATTTTGAGCATAAGAATTGAATTGATCAAAATCCAAGATGACAGGATGAATGTTTGAGCTAGGTTTGCAGTAATTAGACCCGTATTAAATTTATCAATTTCTTAAGAAAGGGGCATCTATATCTGGTTCGTCTTCTCCATCCGTCTAGGAAGACATAATCAGATTAGAGAAGCATACTAAAATGGTCTTTCAAATTACCCTGTAACCTCTAGGGTCTTATTTTAATGGTTCCTTAACACATGCAGGCGCATGCTAAGGCAAAAAATCTATAAAATCAACCTAGTATTCTTTGCTTCATGTTGAAAGCCCGGCTGTGGAGAAAAACGTCATTGTTTGCAAACGGTTTGCCAACGGAAATATGCAGAAGAGCTGTAAGTGTTGAAACGGAAATAGTTAAATGGGTGAAAAAACAGCCAGGAAGGGACTTAGGATTCGCTTGCCACCTTGACAAATACAGCATATTAGCCGAGTAATATTCCATTTCTCTCTTGGAAAATTGATGTCATTTACTTTAATTTGTGGGACAATGCATGATTAATCCGAACTCGGCCATGTTGTCTTTCCCAGGGGGAGATTAAGTGCTAATGATTTTTGGGCAAGGCTTACGCCGTAATCAAGATTAAGCCGATAAAACCAGAACCCCATTTCGTTTTGGGATCATTTCGCGTCGTGCAGTCCGGACAGTCGTATATACGCAGTTCATCTCTTACAACAGCCCTGCTCCATACAAAGTCAACCCTATGAAGATGAAGACGGACAGGCTGTCTTGCTTAATATAAAGTCTACTCAGTGGATGCGAACGACTCGTCGAATCACCGACAAACCAGCCTATATTGCATAATCATTTTATTCCAGTCAACGCTCAGTGAACACCACAATGACATGCGACCAAGCAGCTTGAAAAGAGCAGGATGGAGTGGAGATGGAGTAGTTGTAATTACACACGGGATACCGGCACTGTGGCTGCCAGCGACTAAATCTACTCTGACGCCAACCAAGCCCGACACTGTGGCCGCATTCGTGGGACAGTAATATGCGCTTTCATGATTTCAAACCAGGTAAGAATCTTCAATTCACGTACGTTAAAGAGAAAATGGTTTTGTATTTTGAAAAAAAGCGCATCAATCGCATTTCAGACTTAAAGGTAGGGATTTTTTCATGTCAGGGAACAGCACCGTTTCTTCTTTCGATAAGCTGTGTGAAAATGTATAGCAAATCTCACAGAAGGGGAAAAAACCAGAAGTACATGTGGGCCAATATGGTAAAACGTTATTGCGTGCACTTCTTTTTCCGTGTGCATGTATTATTTAGTTGAATGTTGTATACAAGGTGGTACGTATACATATTGATTAAGTGTAGAAACTGATGACATTTCGGTCGGAGGGCGATTTATCTTTGCAACACGCCCATCGCGAAATGGTAAAGCAGACGACATGGAAGGTTATGAGGTTTGTGTCACCAGGGGGCGTAAAGTTGATGACGAAAGAGGTCAGTCGCGGTGATTGAGTGAATAAGGCGGACGAATACGGAGTTGAATCAGGAAAACCGGTTTGACGGGGAACCAGTAGGTGACAGAGACTAATTACTGAATGCAGCGCCTGGCCAGTTCTCCGTGCACCGCCAACCAGTGCGTGCCATGCGGTGCAAAACTATCCAGTCACACCAGTGAGCCTAAGCCTTGGCATGCGGTAATTTTGGCCTTAGATGTGTGAAACACTTCCGTAGGTGACAAGATAGGTTTATTCTTTCTCACCATTTCTTGTGAACTTGCCAGGCAGCAGTTCACGATTAAGACGAACGTACGCGTATTCCGTATAACATGGTTGGATGCATAGGTGAGTTTTCCGATTAGTTTGTCTTTTTTAATTGAGGATTTTCATTTACCCGTTTTATACTTATACAGAGATATATACTCTTGTTCCTGCTTGACATGTTGGCTAATCTTCGTTAGAAAAAAAGGCAAACATTATTCACGGCGCTTTTGCACATGGCCAATTTCTCTTGCGTTATGAATAGAATAATGAAATAGTCGGAAATGATCTTTGAGCATGTGAGAGTCAACGTGCCAGAGCTACATCCAAGTTTGAATTAAGATATATTGCCGTTTGGACCATTTTCAACAGATAATGATGGCGCTTATGACGTGGCACATTAGCTTGTGCATGTGGCAGGGTGAAAAGATTAAATCGATAATTTTATCACAACAATACAACATCACATCCCTGTAAAATGGGTAGACTTTGAGCCAATATTTATAATATGGTTATTATCTTCTTGAATGGGCCATTGTTATACCTTCGGCATTCGGTGTTGGACTGATAATGGGCACGACTGAGTGCTTTTTCATAAATTGGGTCATTGTCATCATGGTTTGATATTTGCTCTGTGGTTGGTCATATGAGACAGCTTGGGGTGTGCATGTAATTGTATTTCTATTCTTACAATGCGACGAGGTCGCTGTATTTGTGGTACAGTTTGTCGGTCATGTAATCTTATTATCACCACGCTGGAAAAATTCGTACGCGTAATCAGTTCGAACAATGGTCATCGAAAAAGGCGGCCACCCCAGCACGTGAAGAGGGCAAGCGAAATAGACACGTCCACTGTGAATCGGTAGGTGGACTCGAATGTCTTTTGTTGATTACACAACGCAATGGAATTTATTTTTGTGAGATGGAACTTAATGTTAGTGTAAGAGTGTTGGAATAGGTCGTATAAGGGTCGGTTTGTTCTTAAATACGGAGTCGCCAGCATCCAGCCAAACGGGGACATCGTGAGGCATTTCAACAATAGCGGGTGTGTCCTCTTTGAATGGGACGGGCAGATAGGTGGCCGCATACCTGTGCATGGAAGCGTATCAACTCACACAGGAAATGGGCACAATGAATATTTTCACTTTAGATTGACAAAATGTGTATTATAAGTGCAGAGATATGGGGAGCATCTTTTGTGCTGATGGAATGCCGACGTGTTATTCATGCATGGTAATAGTCGTATCTTTTATATGTATAAGAAAGTTGACATAGATCTGCGTGTAGCGAACCAGTTTTAATACTTATCAAAGTAAGACTAAGCTTCAACACATCTAATGATATAAAAGGCTCAAATACTTGTGTTATTCGTTTTTCTTACAAACAGTATACACGGGGCTGGTTAGGGAGTTTTTTTTCTGTCACCGAGGACACGACTCTGAGAGGTAAGAAGGTACAGGTTATGTATGTCTTAATACAAGTGACAAAGGTAGCTCAATGTATAATAGCCACTTTATTTAGAGTCACCTGCAGCTAGATCGTCATTCACGTGGTGGTATTATTGCCAATCCCACTCGCTCTATATATGTAATAAACCCTCATATCTGTAAGTCGTGCCAATATATCCGCTTGAGAACATCCCATTTTCTTCATTTATATATAAACCTGCATATTAAATTGGTTTAATATATACGTGCTCAAAATCGTTGACATCGACAAATTGCACGCCTCCGGCCAACCATAAAGCAACTCAAAGACGCGTACGTTCTTATCAGCTCTTTCGGATTGATGAGTTTTATGACTGCTCACCATAACGATTGTACAAGGTAAGAAGACAAACTAGTTATTCGAGTTGGACAAGGTCATTCTTTCAATGTGTTCAACTCTCGGTTGTAGAGGTAAGAATACCTATGCCAGGAGGTGGTCTCATTAATGTTCCTGTGTAATGACCGGGTAGGATGGGGAAACCTATAAATACGTCACGACCATTGTTTGTTTGAAGCCCAAAACGTGAAAGTGTCGTAGTCATGTGGTATTACAAGGTTTGAGATGAACGCGTTTTCCCCTTCAGCAAGGTAAGGTGTGTAGGATTTTCCACAAAACGATTTCCGTTTTGGGGTGTTCTCTTGTATAAATTCTTAACTTTTATCCATTTGAAAATACAAGTAATTTACTACACAAAGAACAAAAAGCACCGCGTCTGCTCATTGCGTTCCGTGGAGACACAAACCGTGTGAATTACCGCAGCGACTGTTGCATATTCGCTTTCCCAAATATCCCAGAATTTGAACAGACTATTCCATTAGTACCCCCAGGTCCCGTTTAGTAGGTTGCACACTGCACTCTGTCGATATAAAAAGCTTCTGTTTCCATTCCCATAAGGCATTCCATACATATGATTAATGCGATTAAGGTACAGCCAGCAATTTACAAATGGCGAGGTATAACGATTTTCTACATTTTGGGTCGAAGCGAGGATGGGGCAGATGTTCCCGTTGCAAATTATCTGTACATGTTAAGGGCGAGTAGATTTTGTCGACACTCTTTTTACCGAGAGTGTTATTGATCGTTGTTGTGAATGTAATTCATGGACGAGACCCATGTTAAAATGTTCAGATGACGTATGGTTAAGCCCAAGCAGATGCCCCCTTGACAGAGTATTATCTTGCACAGCTGCTAACCCGAGATAAATGCTTCCCTACAAATGGCGGCTTTATTGTTCATTAGTGTCCAGTCGGCGTAATTTATTCTATCTAATAACGTATGCAAATGCGGGTTACCGAATTTGGCATAATGCATTCACACAAATGACACTTCTGGATTTTGTAATCAGATATTACGTGGAGACGTGGTTTGAAAGAAAGGGAAGACGCTTTGGTCTGTTGAAGATGGGTCGGGATGAAACGGTAGCCTAATCGACGAAGCATATCCAGACACTGAGATATTGCGTTTGTGGTTTAATCAAAAGATTTCTTTCTACATGTCAACTACTCTTTATCGCTTTATCTTTTCAGGTTTTGGAACGCGGTGCGGTCGCAGCCCCTACCGATTCCTCAAGCGACACACTAGGACGACAGCGTCTTTCTTCGTGTTAGTGTTGCTTCACAAGGCACAGCAGTGGCTTATTGAGAGAGAAAGAAGCAAGGAATCCATGTTAAGCACAACTTATATACGTGTGGCTACCCATCTTTGTATGGAGTACCCTTATCATTCTTCGTCCACCATAATTTGCATGTCAAACTGCTGACGTGTGTCAGAACTGTGTGTGTGGAGCGCAAACGTGGCGGTGAATGTAATATGTACATAGTATGTGGGACGAGTTGAATGGTTAGGTATATATGCATGTGCTGTGTAGTGTGTGTGCGTGTGTGTGTGTGTGTGTGTGTGTGTGTGTGAGAGAGAGAGAGAGAGAGAGAGAGAGAGGGGTGCATGTGTGTGTGTGAGAGAGAGAGAGAGAGAGAGGATGCAATGGATAGAATTTGTCATGTTTATGAAATTTGGGTAGATTGAGTGTCGTTTCTTAATATTCGCAAGTTGCCAGTTACAAATGTATGTAGAACGACAAATAGTTTAAGTAGTTAGTACGGTAGACCATTAACAATGTCGCATTATTTGGCACCTTCGGTTTTTTTCTCACAGTGGAGATGAGGTACAAACGCGCGATTGATGCAGCAACGACGTTTGTATAAAGCGTCCGTTACGTTTATATATTTCAACAAACAAACTAGCTCTTTCAAGAGAAGACACGATAAGAGAAGCCATTTGACAAATTAGCTGCTGCCACGGCAACTCTCAGCTCTTCAGGTCTGTAGTAGTAGGCTTGTGGTATGACAAGATCACTTCAATAACGCTCCCGGTTCCCTGACTGAAACCCATCAAGTGAAGAGGAGTCATGCCAAGTTAACGTCTTTATGTGATTGTTTCCAGTGATATGAAATGACGTGACATCTCTTTTTCTCTTGTCACTAATGAGATGTTGATGGAACATTTTTTTTCAGACAGAAGTGAGGACCGGTGGTGAAGAGGCTGGACTGCGGGGTCATTACCTAGACGCTTCCGGCGCATTTCCCCTTTGTCAAGATGACAAGTTATAATTATTTGTCATGCTCATGTCGTCTTTATTTTTTTCTGATCTTTAGATTTCATAATATGAAGTGCAGGTCGCGTGTTCAAGGACGTCGGGGGGGGGGGGGGTAATTTATTCAACATTCAACATTGAAGATTGGTTTGCTACAGGTTGGTTTGCAGTCATTGGGTCTATTCGATTTTATTTTTTCTTACTTTGAGAACGTGATGACATGGCGTCGACCACCGCAAAATTTGATTTTTTTATTAGGACGAGGCAACGAAGGGTGTTGTGGAATAATATTAAGTTTCAAGGTGCAAAAATTTGTCACTCTTATATAGGTTGCCACCTTTTTGATGTTGGACTTTATTACTAATCGTGTTTTGGTTTTTAACAATCACGTTAGTTTGAAAGACAGTGCAATTGACAAAACGGTTTTGTAGTATATACAAATATGACTGACCCTCAAGTATGATGAAGCAAAAACTTTTGGTCACTATTTGTTTGGAGGGGAGAACAACATTAAATTTCAAACCCGCACCAACAGTCTCGCTGTTTGTTTTTTGCTGTCTTCACGCGCGGTGCCTCTCGTCTCCAAGCAGTGTAAGGACCCAGTATACAGGGCGGCGTGTTTCTCGCCCGGCCTTGAGTCGTGTGCTTGGCACTATGTCAGTTAACTGACAGTTTAGATACCATCCGACTGCCTAACGAGCCGAGAAGAACATTCAATCAACCTTGCTCGGCAGTCACTGTCATAAGCGAGGCTTTCAAACATTGCATATATATCTTCTGAGTCACCGGCAAAAGTGTAGTTTGGCGGGAGAGTGGGGTGGTTCTGTATTATTAGCTACTGGCTTGTTGGTAGCTGAAATGAGCAGTGATGCGTATGACATTGTCCTGTATATCTTGTTCTCTCTGTAGAAAGTGGGTGCACAGTGAATTTGTTGATTGATCATTGGGTCTTGATTTGGAAATGGACGAAAATGAACGTGAAATATCTTGGAAGCAATTGGCCAGTAATCTTTGTTGAGATTGGATGTTTTGTCCTAGCTTGTCCATTTGGAGGGACCGCGTCTGCACTGCCTTTGGATGGACTCCAATCATGTCACGTTTCAAGAAACTGATGGACCCTTAAGACTGTCCCTAACGGTAAGAAAAGCCTCCCCTTGCGACTTTGGGGCCTTTAATTTTTCTTCCATTCATCTATAAGTTTCAGACAGATTCTCAATAAGTTTACAGGGTAGCCCGTCCACAAGGACTTCAAAACCAACACATATCTTGATGAAGGCAAATGAATCACTTCCCTAGGAGAACATTAACAGCGGCAAAAATGGCCATAGATGATGGATCACTAAAGCTCGGAAAATGGCGTCCCAAGTGACCCTTTTTTTCAACATTTTCCGTTGTGGCAGCTTTTGGTGAAATTGCCCCTTTTGTAAGGGAATAGCTGTGAAATATACTGGTGTTTTGGAAAGTGTTTTGCTAGTAGCTGTGTGGTAGCATGTGTGCGTGGGAGGGGGGGTCGGAAATGGTCAGCATTGTCATTGCTATGCATGTGAATGCAGCAAGTCGTATTTTACTATCTTGATACATTTATCAGCAAAATGCATTAAGTGCCGATAACAGAAAAAAAAACTGTCGTCGCTCAAATGTTTTGGTGCACGAATTTTGTTTTTCATTACGGTTAAGTGCTTTTCAGAAGAGACAACGGTTGCATATCAATCGCGTTCGACAATATAGTTAATGATATTTGAAAGTCATTACAAAAGAAAATAAAGCTGGCGTCGTGTATCAGTAATGACTATTGTTTGTGGATGGGAAAACACATTATGTGATAGAAAAAGAAAACTGTACCCTTCTTTACTAAATACCATTTGTTACATGATAAACCTATCTGTTGACTTGCCAGTAACAAGATATTCACGCAGGTCCTAATTTATGCAATCATGTTATCGGCGCTGCGTTGATAAAACAAATTGGTAACACGTTTAATGGCGCGTGGAAAATGAGTCGAAGCGATTGGTGTGGAGATTGTCAATGTTTGCGTGTGTTAGATGCAAAGTATTGGTAAATGTGAAAGTGTTCCAGTAATGATTTGCATAATAAGTGGCATCCATTGCGCCTGCCTTGCTCTGCACGCACGCGGCTCCATGTGAACGTTACGTCATGTCATAGTGTTAGAGAGTTGCCACGTTTCCTTATCACTTCTTCTCGCCCGGTCTGTACTTGAGGAACTGGACGGAGAACTGATAAGGGCTTGTGGCTAACAAATACGTCGTGCACTATGCGTAAGTTGGTTTCATGAAGCAAAATTTATATTACTATTTCTACCCGCGCGAGTAACGATTCAAGAACAAGAGCTGTGTTGCGAAAATTAATAAGTATTTTATTGAAGATGACACAAATTGCAGCATAAGAATTTTGTGATGTGGGTTTCAGAAAACCAAACGTCGAAAAGGTTATAATGGCAAAAGTGAAATGATAAATGTTTTACAATAATTTTCATTGACAATTTTAACCATTGGAAATCAAAACAAGAAGATACATCTTCATAAATACTACGATGTGATCACGTTTTGTGGTGGTTGTTTGGACCAAAACGTCCTCCAGACAAATATTTGCAATGAATGGTTTTATTTGTAATATCCTGCATTGTTGAATCGAGCGGATGTTACCTGATTAACAGCCATGTCTAAAATAGGCACGAGTTTGCGATCAATTTAGTCTCTAAAACAATATGGATTGAATATTGGTTAATTTTTTTACTTATTAAATAACAAGAAAATCCACTTCCAACAAACATTTGCATACTTCATAACATCGCCAAGGCGACGGGTTAGTGTGGCCATATTTTTACATGGTTTATGACATTAAAAAAGTATTAAAGCCCCAGAATTTTGACATTTTATTCATATATTTTTAAAGTCTAGAACTGCAGACAGAAGTACAATTGCAGTTGTAGTTATTTGTTGGCATATTTTTCATTTCAAAACTATAGTCTTCAAATTGTTGAAGATAAAATTTTTCACTGACGCGCAAGCGAGCTTATTTGTAAAATATGTAAATGCATCTCCACCGTCTTATAGAAGATGCAATTAGTAAGAAATATATCAAGTTTTCAAGTGTTATAGTTTACAAGCATCGAGCGATATTGCACAAGGAAACATTTTACTGGAAGTAACTATTATTTCATTTTTATTCTTACTTTTTCAGATTGACTGTTTTGTGATTGGAATTTCTATGAAATTTTGGCTGTCACATGAGACAGCTTTTTTTTAAATTTTTAATTGATAACCGCAAATTTTGTGTTGGAGCCCTACTTTTTCATTTGTCGCAACAACGGTCATTTCTGTTGTGGCCAGTGAGCTGCCCAAGCCCCATTTTCTAGTTTAACCAATGGTTCAATGAATTTTGTAAAAATTTGGATTTGAAACAAAACTATAAATCTCGATATATCGGGCTTCGTGTCAATAAAAAATAGACATTTTTTAATAATTGTCATTAGTTGTTCATGCTGTATATGCTAGTTAGGCCTACTTAATTAAAATCACGTGTAAGAATGTAATATATTTTGCAATATATTTCAAGAAATAAGAAAATAAATAATGTATATATATAAAATCAAAAATAATATAATAAGACAGTAAAAAGAAAAGAAAAAAAGAATAGAATAAATTATAGACTATAAAAGTCTCGTAAGCTTTGAATCTCACGTTAGCAACCGTTACTTTTATCGGAACGAATAAATAAATAGATATAAAAATTAGAGATTAAGTTATATGTAATTTGGATTCACAAACGAGGAGAGGTGACAAAGATTTACAATGTTATTTTAAATGAGTAAATTGACAGGCCCTTTAATAATAAAACAATGTTAAGTTGAACTTAAGAGGTTCGAAATCGACTAGAAAAATTAGTCTCATTGTTTACCGAGGCAATTTTTATGACTGGAATAACCCTTTTTTTTTAATCTAGGTTTACCGTTTTATTTTGAACATAGAGCAAAGCTTAGATATAGAAATTCTTGCTTCGTCTGTGCCTCTTGCGGTAGTAATACTTTCACCCCCCCCCCAAAAAAAAAAAAAAAAAAATCCCAAAACTTATTTGTATACTTTCATCGTTGATTGGCAGCCCTTTGTTTCTTTCGCAGTGATATCTTGGATGTCATAATGACGCCGCGGAAACAGCAATTTATTAATCAAAATTATTCTTGATCGGCAAGTGTCTGGATTTCAATCTTCTCAAAGTGTAAATTATTACCTGTAAATTAGTAGGTTAATGATGGAATGTTCTAGCATGACAGAAAATGCGCAAACAAATATCCATACACCTCTTCAACTGGCAGCGTGTGTATTTTGCAAATGGCAAATCCAATCTGTCTTAACTTAAAGCATGCTAGACCGTTAAAAAAGCATGCTCGCTTTCAAGTAGTTGCACATCAAATGCATTTTTACACTCTCCTTTTCTGTGTAGTGCATACATAAAGACGAAAAACGAAAACGGGTCAAAAGTCCACAAGAAAATAATGTCAAACTAGAGCTTGAAATAGTAGAGCTTTATTTCAGTGGGACTTCGTTCCTTTCACGGCTTTTTGTGACTAGACGTGTCAACTTGCTTTTAATGATGCTCATAGACGCGCGAAACTAGGTTAAAATAAAATGCAGAATACTCGCTATGCTCAAGTGCAAAAAAAAAAAAAAAAAAAAAAAAAACATGGTCGGATCAAGTCGTTAATTTGCCTGTGTCACTGCATTGGTGCACGTTGTCTTTACGTTCTCAATTATTCCAACAGTAAGTGGTCTCATGACTCTTGGGATTCTAAAATTTGGATTTGTTTCCTTGCTCAAGATTTCTCTTCAATCAATATTCTAAATGAAATTACCCCTATAATGCACAATGTATGAATCAGTTTGTAAAATAGACGCAGTTACAAGCGTAAAATGCCCTTGTTTAAAACGATCTATATGTTGTATGTACCTCATCCTTTTTTTCCCATTTACGCCCTTTCGCAACTTTCACAACTTCAGGGTATGGTTTAAGTCAATCGAGTATCCTTTACCTTTATGGGAGACTAAGCGTGAACGCATATTTCTAAGTTTTTACAATTAAAATAATTTAGATGTTTTTTAACGTGGCATGTTAAGGTATGTAGTCAACGTAACGCTAACCAGGTCAAAACTCACTTAATTAAATAAATCGCCGACTTCCCGAATCGAATATGGAGAAAAATGACAATACCAAAGGCAATTTTTTAATTTGGTTTCGTGCCCGATCAAAAGTGCTTTTGCTTATTAAGCAAATTTCCGACAAACCATAAACTGCTAAATGCCAGTAATCAATTTGACCAATGATGGAACTTTGGAAAGCGGACGATACCCAACGCCCTCATAAATTATTTTACTTCAAATCGTGGCATTTATTTAGATGGGGTCCTTGTAATAATACGTCGCAACGTAATGCATCCGTAGTTATGCCAGATCCAAGAAAAATAACCGCTTTTCAGACAGAAACAAAAGAAAAATAGTCGTTGTTAGCAGTGAAAATGCAGTTTTATATACTTCATCAAACGTGTTTCTGTAACCCTTACTCAACCGAGACAAATGAGAAGGCAACCAGACTGAGTTTGCAAATAACAAAACCCCGATTGTGTGTAGTGCCAAGCACAACTTGCCACCGCCTGAACTGAATTCATTTCTTATAAAATATTGCAGGCGAATATTATAATGCTCTGATTTTGGAAAGTTAGATACTTGCCATCTTGCACACGTTCAAATAAAATGAAAAATATTTAAAAAAGAACAAAGTGGTTTTTGAAGGTAGTATTAGTACTGGTTTGCAAGAAAGCACTCTAAACTGGTTCTGAACATTATTGATTGAAATTCAGTGTTCCTACAAATTAAGCCGAAAGAAAGTTACATGTACCGGGAAATTGGTCTTCATTACATTTTAAAATCTCGAATGATAATTTATAACACTTGATAATCTACTCCGTTCATTCTTCATATAACGCACTCAAATCACGTGTTCAAAGAAGTAGATTTACCAAGTAAAATTTTTAACAAATTATCTTCGGCTGGCTACTATCAAAAACATTCTCAAAGACAAATATCACCTTTTGACAACAATTAAATGACAATTCACCAATAACTATACAATAATGACGACAAGCTGGAGCTGACTTCGTGATTGATGAAATCCTTACCATTTAACAACACCTACTAACTTTTATTCTTTTCCGGAAACTTTATTCAAAATGTATCATCGCATAAAACTGACCAGGTGGGCTTTCAGCAAACTTTGTGTAACAATATAAATAAACTCCCTCATTTCAATGTTACAATATGCAACAAAATACGGAAACCCACAAAGATTTACCGCAAGTGTGACTTGGCATGACAATTATGTATTTAAACCGTCTTCTCATAAGTAGTATTTACAAATGGTACTGATCAAATCCACATTTAATGATTATTACAACTAGCAAAAGAAGTAAGACTAAGACATTGGCATAACCTAACAAAGTAACTACTTCATTTTTCATGAAGTGTTCCATCGTATCATTTAACGGTTCCTTTCTTGGAATTATCCGTAATTTTGGTTATTATTTAAACATTCGTGCAGTCATGTCTTTCTTATAAAACACTAATTTTTCCAAATCAATTCTCATTGTTTCTCAAGTATGCTTCACCACATTTTAACATTCTTTAATTTCCTTGACATGATATTGCCAAATTTCACAAAACATACACGTTTCCAGATATGCACTTAATAGAACAGCTTTCTACGAAACCATGGTTTATGCCACTCTAGTCCGATCCAAACCAAGGAGTAGCAGCTACTTCTTCTTGCCAGTAAGTCCAGCTCCGGCGTTGAATTTGAAGTGAATGATGTCCCCATCTAGCACAACGTAATCTCGGCCCTTCTGGAGATACTTTCCTGCAGCCTGAAAATACACTTGTTTTTACGATTTCTTCATATGAAAAAAAAAAAAAAAAAAAAAAAAAAAAATCAGGCGGAAAATGATGCATTTTGATAACTTCCTAATCCACAAAACAGGTTGCTTAAAAATTAGACAGGCAGTACAGCAAAAGAGAAAAATGATAAAGTTCTCGTTGTGTGAGTTTTTTAAAATGTTTATTTTTTTATTGTTATCATTATTAATTTATTTACTTTTTTCATCTTTTCTTTTGCACCTCCTTTGTGAATTGATTCAGATAGCCTACCCATGAGAAAATTTAAATCGTAACAGCTTTAGCCCTTTAAGTCACTATAATACAGTGACAAGAAAAGCCAAGCTAATATCTCTGGTCTAGACAGAAACCCGTCCTAATTCTATTAATTTCCTATTTCAAATTATTTCTAGCTTTATTGTTGTAATGAAGCAGGGGCCTGTAACATGCCTTGCTGTATTTTTGAAAAAGACATAAAATGTGCCAATAATGCCAATAAATTGCCAATAGACAATTTTTTTCCAATTTTTCATTTCCTTAACCCAATTACTTACATTAAATAGTGTATCCAGACATTTTTTCTGTACACTAAATCCACTTCATCAGTACACTTTAAACCTTTTAATATCCTTTGTTTGACAAATATTTCACAATAATTTTTGTTGTCAATAATGAAAAAAGGGTTATATTATATTCCTCTCCTTAATACATGAATAATATGGTAAAATTGTCTAATAATTTCCTTTGCTGTGTGTTCAAAGCACTATTTTTTACTTTTTTTGATAAATAGCATGCCATTTGTAGCTTGACAAGCAATTTGCAGTGGAGCAGTTAGTAAATGTGTTTGGTCTTGTAATACTTTCTCCTTTCAAACTATTTAGCCTCAGCACAATAGTTTTCAATTTTTAAAGAAATTTTTTTTTTTTTGAAACAACTGCAAAATATACAATACTTCACTCATTATTTGGGTAGATACAGTAAACATGTTTATTGGATGAAAGGAAATTATCTCACAACTGAAACCTCCAAAGCATCCATTCACATAAAAACTTAATTTTGATGTTTATTTAATCATGCCATGCCTTCAGAGAAATATATGCATCCACAATTAGAAAATTCCACTTAAAGAGTTCAGAGAAGGCCAAATTTCAAAGAATTTTCTTTCCTGTTTTTATTTTTTGCCAAACCATGTCCTGACTACATGAGATTTTCCTTTGAGGTTGGCCCGTTTTAGAAGATGAGGTGTCAAGCAGGCACACCTGCTGTCGGAGTTACGTGATGTGACACCACTCGTTCATGCCAGGAAAAACAAACGACAGACATTGTGCCTTCCTTACTGTGCAAATTAAACAATTTCACATACATTGTAAAGCTAGCAAAAATGTTGAGTTTTCAATTTAGTTACTCAAGGTGAAATACACCAGAACTTCAGTTACAGAAATTTATTATTTTTTTCTTTGATTATTCATCTAAAAACTGAAATAATTCATTATACTGTAAGTAACAGAATAAATAACAACAGATCAAACCAGACTAAAAAGTATGGGGATATTTTGGGAACCTTTTGACATTAATCAAGTAACTTATTGTAACAGTACCACATAATTAAGCACACTAAACCTCAAATTCAAGTACCTCATCAGAGATTAATCCATCAGCATATTTAGTGAATCTCATACAAGTATATCATTCCTGTTAAAATACATGAAGTTAACTTATCAAGAATATATAACAAGGATGTCCCTAAATAGTAAAAGAACAGTGCCCTGGCACGCAGCTTATTTTATATCTTGGGTTTACCCTTTCTTCAAGTCTGTGTTAAAAACAATATGCAATGTATTTTGTAAAATCATCAACTAGATTCAGAGCAAGCTGAACCCTACCTTGACTGCATTTTCACTGCCCAATTCCTTGAAATCATCAAATTTCATCACCTCAGCCATGATGAAGCCTTTTTCAAAGTCAGTGTGAATTTTTCCAGCCGCCTGAGGTGCCTTGGTGCCTTTCTGAAAGCATGAAAATTTCTTAAGATAAGTTTGTGTATTTAATACATCATCTCATCACAAATGGAGTTTTCGAATATCAATTCATCATTCTTGACATTTCAGTAACCAGTGATTTCATGTCAATCAAATTGGGAATACACAATAAACATTAAAAAATTTTAAGTAATAGGCATGTTAAAATTTAAATAATAATAATAATAACAATTAAGGCAAAATCAAACAATCATCAAAAAGAGTAACATTTTTACACAACTAATTCAACAAAAACAGTTTAAAATGAAAATAAAAACATTTGCATTACATAATGTGTGCATGCGTGTGTGTGTGTGTGAGCACACCTGCGTACACGTCTGCATTAAAAATCTTGCTAGGAAATGAGCTGAGGACTTTACTCAGTCTTCAACTTTTAGAGCTTATAATATTATTTTAATTTTTTTCCATTTTATTTTCACACTAAATACAAAAAGAAAATTAAAATAAGAAAAAACATGCCACTGGAATTTCCCAGCAGTTGGAACTGTGCATGTCCAGTAATCATTAACTTTAGATTTTTGAAGTGTTAGACAAATATCTGTCACCACAAGACAAGTGTTAACTATGCTATTGCATGCAAGGACCATAAAACTTCTCTTCATATTGACAGTGCCTGAAACGCATCTCTTACATAAATTTTAAGTTTTTATTACATGTTGTTTATCACTATTATATAATAACTTGCATGTAACTGACTAAATCTGTGCATTAATATTTGTCGTAAATCTGTGCATTAATTATGTTCGTATCCCTTGTTGATAAATGTACTTTTCACCAAATGGTACCAATGCCCTTGCAAGAGAATTCTAGTATGGTAATGGCAAAATAAGGAGTTTCCCTGTAAATTCTGTGGGGGTCATAAATTTCCAATCTTCAAAGTGTTTTCATTTTCTAAAGTGTCTACACACAAACAATGCATG
>NW_019774169.1:203354-224164 GCF_001039355.2 Lingula anatina
CATGCACCCCCCCAGCCCCCCCCCCAAAAAAAAAAAAAATCATCAATGAATAAATAAAATAAAATAAAATACACAGAACAATAACTGTTGTATTTTCCTTTCCAGAAAGTATATTCACTGTATTTTGTAAAACCTAAACAGTATACAAATGCATCAAAGTATACTAACATAAACTTTTAAAGGCGTGTTTAATAAGAAAAAAAAACCCACTGCACTGTACATAATCCACCTTTGCACAGCTACAGTACATTTGCTCGGATTGACTGCAGGCTTGTGGATGGCTGTGTGATTACAATAACTTCTCAACCCCATTTTAATTTTCAATATTTGTCTGTATGTGCACTTTTAGAGATGCCCAGCAACTGTAGAATAACTCCTCAGTGGAAGGGGAGAAATGAAACGTGACTGCTAGAAATTATGTTTTTTTAGGTTGACTGCATATTATCATCACAATGTCAGTTAGAATTTATCATGTCGTGGTTTAGCAGGTTTTTTTTGTGTTTTCTTTTCTCTTTAGAAGAATTACAGAGCAACTGGTTGGAGGTTAGCAAACTGACATACAAGGTAGTACAACTGGCCGACCTTTGCTATCCACATAAATATAATTTCAATAGCACTTGGGAAATGAAATGAGTTTTAAGAGATCAAATTTTTGTGACTTTTCTTTAAGGTTTTAGAATATTTTCTTCCTACTGTTCATGTTAACTATACCTACCAGTTGGTGAAATTAGGTACCATACACTAAACTTTTTATTTCCTAATAATTTTTACTGCCATGTTGAAATGATATGCATACATTTATGACTCAACGATGATATCTAGCTGAAACATGTTAAACACTTATAATTTGTTTATTTTAATAATCAACATGCCTTTCCTGAATTTTTTACAGAAATGCATTCTTTATGGCTAAAGAATTAAAATTAGCTTGGTTGCTACTTTCAAGACGACATTTTCAATATGGCTGCAAATTTGTGAGGGAAAAAAACAGCCAGAAGCAACATATATACTGTATTTTTTATTCTAGTGATGTATTCCTTGTTGAAAGAACACATTAGGATAACTGACTATACCCTATCAGGATCCAGTTATTAAAAAATCAAAATGGCTGCCAAAACATACAGCATAGGATAAAGAAGAGCTGCAAAATCAGTATATTTCTGGTATTGTCTAATTAAAATCATATATGAATTAATTTTTCTGTCCGTTGTGGTATTTTGATCCTAAACTATCTCTATCAGCTTGTTTGACATTCAACTTATGTTTGGTGAAGTTGTAAGCCCCCTGAGTAGTCCAGTTGCCATTCCCAAGGGTCCCAGAGTTGAACTATGAAATGCTATTTTCTATGAGTAAAAGAATCATAATTTAAGGTTTAAAAAGTCAACTTAGCCTGGGTTTTCTTTTCAGATGCTACTTTCAGGACATTGAGCACTTTTCAAAATCACAGATGGCCACCAGGTCTTTTTTAGTTGAACAAACATAATTTACCAGCTTTTTGCCTGCCTTTTCCTTACCATTTTGGTGGCCATTTGTTTTGTTTTTTTTTAAATACAATTTGTTGAGATGTAACAAACAACTGCAATATGCACCTCTTTACTCAAAAATGCGCACGTAACAAACTGTTGGCCATCTTAGATTATGCAAAATGCTCAGTGTCCTGGAAGGAGCAACTATTTTCTTTTTTCCCATGGTGGCCATATTGAAAAATGCTCACTGCTTCAGAAGTAGCAACTAAGCTAATTTTACTTCTCTAGCTCCAAAGAAGGCATTTCTGTAAAAAAAGTTTACAGGACAAATCATTGCAGGGTGCAAAAATTAGGCCTATGAGATTGGCAACTAACTATAAGATTAGAAGATGCAAAAGATATTTAATTTTGATCATTAAGCAGAGAAAGGGGTTAGCATGCTTCCAAGGTCAAGATTACAAGTGCAAAATTTACATATCTAAACATAAATACTACTGTTTTGCGAATGTTTTTTCTGAAGGATCAACCTGACAGCTAAGCTCCTTTGAAGTTGAACTATTGGTCTCATCCTGTCACTTTTCAGCAGCATTTTACTCACCTCTGTTCAACTTGCCCTTGACCCTCTCTTCTTAATCATTCCAATCTTTCTTATCTCTTGACCCTTACCGTGGTCCCCATCACTCCAAGTCTTTGTCAACAACAAGAGTTGGGAATAACATGTTGTTGAACAATAAGTTACTTCAAAGTGAATGAAATGTTAGAAAAATTTTGAAATGCTCAAGCCTGGTTCAAAAGTTACCATTCTCAGGCCTCCTAGAAATCATCAGTGGACCCACTGCTCAGACGGTGAGTTCAGCAATGGGTTATGTGAAAAAAAAAAAAAAAAACCATTCAAATCCAGTACCAAGATAAATGTACATCTGGTGACATATTTCTGCACAGTTGTGTATACAACTAGCGTCACGTGACCCAAGTGATCGGCCAAAGAACAGAACTCACCTGAATGTTCCATGCTTTAACTTCATCCTCCCCAGCGGTGAAATAATACATCAACTGCAGTGCACTGTATCCAGTTAGAATTATCTTAGACAACATACTGCAAGCACACCATAATTTGGGAGTGAAAATAGTGAAAATGATTTCATAACAAAAGTTAAAAAGCTGAATGTTATAAATTGAAACACAAATTGCAATCAGCAGCTATTAGGAATCCAGGCAGAAATATCAGTTCCATTAATAATTATGTGACATTTTACACCTCAATGTAATTTTCAAATGTTTAAAAAAAAGTTAATGGACTACTTTGAGCAATTTTTTTTAAATATTGCCAAAGGTTTAATAGATACTGTTTTAAAATTTGTTGAAACATGGAAGAATTAAAAATGAAACTGACTTTTCAATGGAAACATCAGCTATGGACAAAAAAGGAAAAAGAAATACAGAAAAGCATTGAAAGTAAATAATTAAAAGCAGGCACTGCAAAGGCAAGACAGAACAGTAGTGCTATGACTGCTGTTCTAAGATTTGCATGTTCTNAAGAGTTGGGAATAACATGTTGTTGAACAATAAGTTACTTCAAAGTGAATGAAATGTTAGAAAAAATTTGAAATGCTCAAGCCTGGTTCAAAAGTTACCATTCTCAGGCCTCCTAGAAATCATCAGTGGACCCACTGCTCAGATGGTGAGTTCAGCAATTCAAATCCAGTACCAAGATAAATGTACATCTGGTGACATATTTCTGCACAGTTGTGTATACAACTAGCGTAACGTGACCCAAGTGATCGGCCAAAGAACAGAACTCACCTGAATGTTCCATGCTTTAACTTCATCCTCCCCAGCGGTGAAATAATACATCAACTGCAGTGCACTGTATCCAGTTAGAATTATCTTAGACAACATACTGCAAGCACACCATAATTTGGGAGTGAAAATAGTGAAAATGATTTCATAACAAAAGTTAAAAAGCTGAATGTTATAAATTGAAACACAAATTGCAATCAGCAGCTATTAGGAATCCAGGCAGAAATATCAGTTCCATTAATAATTATGTGACATTTTACACCTCAATGTAATTTTCAAATGTTTAAAAAAAAGTTAATGGACTACTTTGAGCAATTTTTTTTAAATATTGCCAAAGGTTTAATAGATACTGTTTTAAAATTTGTTGAAACATGGAAGAATTAAAAATGAAACTGACTTTTCAATGGAAACATCAGCTATGGACAAAAAAGGAAAAAGAAATACAGAAAAGCATTGAAAGTAAATAATTAAAAGCAGGCACTGCAAAGGCAAGACAGAACAGTAGTGCTATGACTGCTGTTCTAAGATTTGCATGTTCTTTATTAAACGTACTTTCCAATTGCAAAAAAAGCCAATAACATTTTCAGTACTGCCTTAAACAATGGTTTTTGTTTTATTATTCGAAATTAGAACATGTCAGCGATTGAGCCCAGCACTACCATTGTCAGCGTTAATCAAAGGGGCCAGTTGTAAAAAAAAACAGGACCCTCCTTGACCGCTGGTCTGACCTGTACTGTCCAGGCTTTCACTTCATCTTCACCAACTGTGAAAAAATAGTGCAGTTGTAGAGCCTTGTATCCAGTCACTATAATCTTGGACAGAGCACTGAAATGTTGCATAGCAAATGTAAACTGCGGTTCCTGGTTTCATTTGGATTCAAAATTGCTATAGAAAAACAAAAGTCAAGATTAGTATTGGTTCAATCAGTGATGGAAATAATCAAAATCTCAACAATAATCTTGACTGAGATAACCCATCCAGTTTCAGATACCTATGTGAAATTATATCAAGTGCACACACATATTTTTAATGTTACCAAAAGGCATACATACACAAAAAATATGTGCTTGTATCAGTTCAACAATACACATTTTCTTTTAACCATTAAGCTAAAATAATCCAATTCGTTATCCCAAATGTTCGTGGCACAATATAACATGCTATCAAAAAGCCAGACACATTAAAACAAGAACAATGTCCAGACTTGTAGAACCTGTCACAGGCTGCATTGGCCTAGGTATTCAAAATGTTAAAAGATTAAGTTTAAGAAGAAAAAGATTAATTACATTATCATAGAATTGCCTGACTGCAGGTAAAAATATATATTTATTATGCACCTGGTGATTTTGTTCTCCTTTTCATAAGTCTCTCTCTCTTCTGGTGACATGTCCATTAATTTCAGCTCCAGAGACCCACTGAATGGGATGACACTGGCACCAGGGTCATTGGCATCTACCCATTCCTTTATTTTCACCAGCCTAGAAAAAGAGGAGGTATTGTGGATGTCATGTGAACAAAAAAATTTCATAAATTCATGCTAAACTATGATAGTTATCTGTTAACAAGATGAAACATGATAAGTCCTTGGTAAAATTGAAATAGATAGATTGTTTTAAAAAATAAATAAATAAATAAATAAATAAATAAATAAATAAATAAATAAATAAATAAATAAGCAAACAAACAAACAAGCAAACAAACAAACAAAATAATTACATACTACAAAATATAACAAATATTACCTTTTAAAATATTCTATATAATGGATGCACTTCTCCAAAATAAATTTTGTCTCTGTATCAATGTTAAAAACTTTCTTACTTTATCATAATCAAAGGCATGAGCATTTTCCAAAACTAAGAATAAAAAGATATACTCACATAAAATTTCACTTACACCAGATTAGTGTGTTCACTTACCACTTGTTCTTTTTTCTGATAAAATCTTTTTCTGAGAGATTAATTAGATAAATCATTGGCTTCAGGGTTAAGAAGAAGTGCTGGTTTATATATTCAATCTGTAAAAAAAAATAAATGAAATAAAATAAAAATATTTTAAAAAAAGTTGACGTAGAATCTAGAAGTCACACAAAATAATGTAAATTGCTTAGTTTTATATTTTCCTTTACAAAATAGAAAAGTTATTTATACTAAATGCAAGTAAGATAGAAGTCAAAATTTTTGAAAACGTAATGCAATTTAATGTCAACTGCCAGTGGTGCCAGAAAAGTTTGTTTTGGGTTGAGTTGGAGGGGGTGGTTGGGAGTGGTTGGGTGGGTGGGGGTGTAGTGGGTTTGTGTTCCTGAATTCTTACACCCCATTTCCATAGATTTTTAGATCGATCTATCCCTGTGGGGAGTCTCACTAGATTACTGTCAGCTTGGCCGGCTTAAGCATCTGTCCCGCCTACTAAAAGCTGTAAGTGGGTAATTAACTATGGTGCCCGCTCAGCTGACTGCAATTTAGCGTGAACCCCCAGGGAGTTAGGTCGATCTAAAACTTAATCTTCAGATCGATCTAAATCTCTGGGAAAGCACCCTTAGAGGAGCCAAGTTGTTTTATCGAAATGTGCTTCTCCTAAACGAACTAAAAATCAATCACCCTTACCTCTTTTGCATCATACACAGCAGCTTTTCTCAAATGCTTCTTTTCTTCTACAAGAAGTCTTTTTAACTTGCAAAAGAAATCCTAGAATCATAATAATGAGTTGTTGTTCGATATGTGTAATCCAACGAATGTGATAACAAAAGTTTTCATTTATAATGGCTGCTAAATAATGATTTAATCGAGATATACCAAAGACTTTATATGTCATTGTTTATGTAAGTACAATGGCACACCTATCCAAAGTTTTAGTACAACTTACATATTCAGGTTTCTTCTTCTTGTCATTTCCTCGAACTGCCAATTTTTCTAAAGATTCAAGCTGTTTCAAAATATAGTCTTCATCTTTGAGTCGCAATTCCTCCATGATGATGTCAAGGTCACGTACAGGGTCCACATCACCTTCCACATGGGTAACATCTTCATCTTCAAACACTCCTGAAAAAAAAGAGAAGTTTTTGACAAATCTCACAAACTATTTTTGACAATTTCATTTAGTAAGCATAGTAATGATGGAAATTACTTATCTTAAATAATAGTACAATTTGCACAGTATGTCCAATATATTTCCTCATAACACTCTAGCTCTGCTGTATATTCATTAATGATAATGTCTATTACAAAACACTCTGCACTAGGCATGTTTAAAATAAATAATGCATCAAAAAGGGACTTTTTGGACTCTGTTAATGAAACAATAATGGGATTACAAAAATGAATCATGCAAGGTGTGTCATTTGACAGCAAATTATGTAGGTACATAGTAGAACAGAACAGACAACTCACTGGCCATGTAGAACAGCGCATCGCAAGCACGGATGTGTGAAAGGAAGGCATTTCCAAGACCCTGACCTTCACTTGCACCCTTCACAAGACCAGCAATATCCACAACATTCAGAAATGCTGGGACCTTACTGAAAATAATTAATCAAACATCAGTGAAATATCTGACAACCTGAAAAAACAATACTTTTTAAAGTATTTTTTATCTCAAACAAAGAAGGAATTTGCTTTACTTGCTGTGATAAACTTACCTTGCTGGTTTAAAGAAATTGCACAAGAAATCATATCTTTCATCTGGTACAGGAACCCGACCTAAAATATTTTGCATGAATAAACATTTAACATTGCTTGGTGTCCAGAATCATCTCTTCATAAGACCAAATAAAGTTATTATGAAAACTACAGATGAAAAAAAAATCATCACCTTCCTCTACAATGAAAAAATATCACATACCAAAATGAATTTTGTCTCTATATATATGTACTTTTACAAAATGCAAAATTAACAAAACAAATGACTGGATAATAGTTAATATCTTAATCCACAGACACCTAACTGACTGTTAGATGGAATTTCTGTAAATGGTCTGTTCATATTCACTTACTTTCATTTGGGTCAATGGTGCAGAATGGAAAATTTTCAGCTGATGCCTGGCTTTTGGTTAAGACATTGAAAAACGTTGATTTTCTAAAAGTAAAATAGGAGATTTATCTCATTTTCTGTGACTTAGGTAAACACCAATACATACTGACTTATTATTTCATGTCAGCATATTAACATAATGTACAAATACACTTACATCTAACAGCACCTGTAACATATGAATATATTAGAAAAGTTTTTCAGTCTTTACTAAATAAGATCAACGTGCTATATATAACCCTCAGTCTTTTATGTCAAACATCATTTGAATAATTATGCTACTCTGTGTGCAGCAGTAATGCATCACACATTATTATGTCAAATTAACAGTTTTTACAAACTGAAGGCACAGTTAAAAAGGTCAAGTTTACTATCAGAAATATGAAGAAAGTGCAGTTTAATTTTTTTCTGACTGATTGAGTGATTAATTTGGTTTATCCTTTGGCATGTGAGCTTTATTTGAGTTGTGTTAGAAACTGGTGACCAGTAGTGATTTAAATGCCTTACAGGGAATCTATGTTTACTTCATATGTAACTTTAGGTGAATGGATATTTAATGTCAATTTGAAGAATAGTATTGTCCAGACATATCAGGTTTTAACTGGTGGCAAATACCCTTCTAAAGATTTTTAAATCTGTCTATTGCTCTTAAATTTTTTATATATTTCTAATAAGATCGAGTTTTTAGTAGTGTTAATTTTAAATGGTTCCGATGAGTGTTTTAGATCTAAATATAGTAGTAATTTTAATGATTGTAGTTATATTATCCATTGTAAGGCGCCTTGAGGTCGTATGTGACATATCATATAAGAAAGTTCAAACTTATTATTATTATTGTATTAGTATTACCCATTAGTCCTCAGCACATTGCAAAAAGTGAAATTGCTAGGTGAAGGAGAAAAAAATTCTTACCCAACATTAGGCAATCCTACAATGCCACATTTCAAGTTGGTTCCCACTCTGCCAATGAGGACTGGGGGCTTCTCCTCTGCCTCTCCCTTCTTCTTCGGAGGCATACTAAATACAAATGTTTACTACAAGATTTAATTATATCAATAATCGGAAAGTTGACTCTGACAGCATGAGTGTTCACAACGAGAGAGAGAGAGAGAGAGAGAGAGAGAGAGAGAGAGAGAGGCAAAATTAGTCAATACTCATCTATCGTTTTTAACAACTGTCAAAAAACTACTACCTGTCTAAGTTGATATAGGAGAACTATTTCAATCTTCTTTCATCACCCGGTGACGGCGTATGTTTCACAAAACGGANACATTACCGTATGCTACTCTGTGTGCAGCAGTAATGCATCATGAATTATTATGTCAAATTTACAGCTTTTACGAACTGAAGGCACAGTTAAGAAGGTCTAGTTTACTATCAGAAATATGAAGAAAGTGCACATTAATTTTTTTCTGACTGATTGCGTGATTAATTTATCCTTTGACATGTGAGTTTATTTGAGTTGTGTTAGAAACTGGTGGTAGTGATTTAAATGCCTTACAGGGAATCTATGTTTACTTCATATGTAACTTTAGGTGAATGGATAAATTAATGTCAATTTGAAGAATAGTATTGTCCAGACATATCAGGTTTTAACTGGTGGCAAAGGGTGTGACTGAAATGCGCAATACACTGCAATACAGCGCAACACAGCGCAATACACTTGATAACACAAGTCCAGTTGCAAGTAAACACAGGAAAGGGTAATCTCAAATAATAAAGGGTGATATAAAAGCAAAATATATAGTACATAGTAATTAATATTGCTGATACAACTTGACATTTTTTTCATTGTTTGGTCAGCCGCCATGTTGGTGAGTAGCTCTTCTTGGCCAGTAAAATATCCAAGAAGAGCCACTCACCAACATGGCTGCCAACCGGACAATATAAAAGTCTTGCTGATTTGTTAAGTTATATCAACGATATTATTTTACCTAGTAATATAGGTTGTTTTTATATCACCCTGCTTTGCTGGGAATGGTCATTTCTTTTGTGGAATTGCAACTGGATTTGATTTTTGAAGTGTATTGCACTGTGTTGCGCTGTATTGCGCATTTCAGTGACACCGGGTGGACCGGCAAATACCCTTCTAAAGACCCACATTTTTAAATCTGTCTATTGCTCTTAAATTTTTTATATATTTCTAATAAGATTGAGTTTTTAGTAGTGTTAATTTTAAATGGTTCGATGAGTGTTTTAGATCCAAATATTGTAGTAATTTTAATGATTGTAGTTATATTATCCATTGTAAGGCGCCTTGAGGTAGTATGTGAGGTACCATATAAGAAAGTTCAAACTTATTATTATTATATTAGTGTTACCCATTAGTCCTCAGCACATTGCAAAAAGTGAAAATGCTAGGTGAAGGAGAAATAAGAAAGATAATTTCTTACCCAACATTAGGCAATCCTACAATACCACATTTCAAGTTGGTTCCCACCCTGCCAATGAGGACTGGGGGCTTCTCCTCTGCCTCTCCCTTCTTCTTCGGAGGCATACTAAATACAAATGTTTATTACAAGATTAAATTATATCAATAATCGGAAAGTTGACTCTGATAGCATGAGTGATCACAACGAGAGAGAGAGAGAGAGAGAGAGAGAGAGAGAGAGAGAGAGGCAAAATTAGTCAATACTCATCTATCGTTTTTAACAACTGTCAAAAAACTACTACCTGTCTAAGTTGATATAGGGGAACTATTTCAATCTTCTTTCATCACCCGGTGACGGCGTATGTTTCACAAAACGTGGAAATCGTGTGGCCTCGTTTTCAATATTTACAAGATAGTCTTTATGTTTCCTGTCAACTGTGCTGCATTTCTATGAAGAATCGATTCAAAATACATAGCAACTTTCATACCAATATTTTAATCAATTATATTTTATAAAACTGGATAAAAGGTAGGCACTGTCAACAGTAGTTGAATTTTCAGGCGTTATCCCACAGATGGCAGCACTATCACATTCAGAGGCTTATGTTTCTAATGGTGATCCTTATTTAGCCAAGACTAATCAATAGTTAACATGTACTGGAGATATGTAAACTACGATCTGAAAAAGGAATGGCAACTGGGGAGGGCCACACCCACTGTTATTGATAAGGCATCCTTACACTCCGAATGATTGAAGTATATTTTAATAAATAAAATTACTTTTATGAAAAGCAACATAGTAGTTTTTATGCCAAAATGTTTACTTTTTTATCTTATAATATCCAACAGTTTGAACACGAGATTTCACTCCAAAATGGATCTTCCAGGCAAATAAGCAATTTTCTCACACTCAAATCATTTATCTATCCCTCTCCACTGTTGGATTCAACCTTAGATAAAATTTATATACGATTTTAGCTTAAAATGAGTAGCTAGTCATTATAACAAAAACAATTTTACTGTAAGCTCCAATGGAAATGTCAACATCAGGTACGCTCCAGAAACAAAATATTTAAGGGGTAAAATCATTTTTAAGGGGTATGTAAGGTTTTATAAAATGGATGGAAAAAATAAGCATTTGGAGGAAATGCAAACCCATGGAGTGTACCTTCAATATGGATCATAAAAGTAAAAACACCAAATTCATTCATCTTACTGGAATTCAGCTCAGTTTTATCCTTAGATATAAACAGAACAACAATTCTGTAATTCTGCACAAATAAAATTATATTTAAAAAGGATTTTTACACACCTATAATTAGCATAACTCTTTGAAACTCTAGGTACTGACTGTACCCAACCAACATTTTACATCAAATGTGAGTAGATACAGTAGGCAGGTAACACAGTTTGTGTGTAAAACTGGGTTCTAGAATTGAACAGCAATATCCAAATTCCAGAGAAAAAATGTCATCTATTGTTGGGTATGTCATCATATATATAAAATGCAACAGATATGTAATGTATTATCCATTTTATGATCTTATTTACATTTTAATATTTTATTCATAATCCCAGAAAGTCAATGGCAGAAAACTGATAAATCAAATGCTTTCAATTAAATGTCATATTTAATAGTATTTTCCTGCAAGTTGAGAATTCATTTGTTTGAATTGAATAATAAGCATTCTACAATACAGTACTCCAAGAAGCATACATTTCATGAAAACTGACTCAGTTATATATTTGTCTGCCAGTAATTTATAACAAAAAAGTCAACATTGTCAAGTGTTTGTTGGAAGAAGAAAAAAAACTTAATATCCAATTTCTTCACATTCCCATCACATTAACATAATCACACAATCAGCAGAGAAATCTTGAGCAGAATGTCCCAAAACTAACTGAGCCTACATACCCATAGTACAAAATGTACAAGAAGGCAAATGTGGCATATATCTTTACAAACAAAGCTGTTATTCATAGCACCATGACATTTTATGCACATACACATAATTTGCAAAAATTTAAAAAAAATCACTGAAGGGTTTGGATCAGTTCAACCAATTCTACAGCCAGTTCATATTCAGAATGCCCTTCTGGAAGCTGATTTATAATGTGACCAATCAAAGAAGCTGTATCATGCAGAGGTATGTCAACCTGCCGTAGAGTACTCGAATCCTGCAAGAAACAAAATTCACATAGTGAAAGAATTAAGCAACCAAAGTCAGTTAGTCTAAAAATCAGCTTCAATAGCAGAAAAAGTAGTATAAATGATACAAAACTCATATCACAGTTATGGCAAAAATGCTGACCAGTGTTGACAAAATACACTTTAATCTAATCTATACTAATAATACCAAGTAAACAAACAGTTTATTTACATATGTCTTGGATTCTATCAAGCTTAACATAACCTGTCTCTAACCTGTGTTTTTAACCAAGTGGATAATCTTGGTGAAAGTTTTGAAAGTCTCTCAGCACTGGTCTCAGGCTCTCCACCCAATACAAAGTGAGCCAAGCGCTGCCCTGCCACAAGTAACAGCTGACTACCCATGATCTCGTGGTCTGTCACTGTCAATAAGGCCTAGTGAGGAGAATAAAAGAATTTTGCTATTGTTACCATTATCATTGCTAGGTGGTTATTTCAAAACACACACAGGGAATACAAGAATGATAAAAACTTAAGATGCCTACTATTTTAAAACTAGCAGCAGTTACCTCAGACTGAGAGTTTTGCTTCCTGTAATTGCATTCTATCAGTAAGTCTATTTCCAATAGGTGCAATAGTCATCAAAAACAAGAAAGTGTTACACATAAAATTGTCATCTCTGATTTACACAATACTAATGGATTTAAAAGATAATAAAGAGTGTGAAAGCAAAGTTCATTTGGACATCCAAATAGATTTCTAAAATCACCTCTTCTGCCAGCTTGTCATACCCACTGGAGTACAGTTCACAAGTGTACTGTCTCCTCAGGACATCAGCATCAATACAGAAGTCATCTGATATTGCACACAGCCGCAAGCACCATGTTTTGGCACAGGAACACCTCTCAGTGTCTGCAGGATCTGTGATCATCTGGATTGCCTGGCTGATCACACGCACGGCAAACTGACATAAAAAAAATGGATGAAATCTATTAAACACACGACTAACACAACTTGATGAACAGAAAATTATTTGTACATCAATTTTGATGAACTATTAAAAACAATGCAAAAAGATGTGTGCACCTGAAGATAAAAGTATTTTATCCATTTGAAACAATGCTCCCCTGACTCCTCTACTTCCTTGAAAACAGATTCAGACTCGGGACTGATAATGATGATGACAAAGATGCAGTCCATTGAAGGGACAGAAACAGTTTATTTTGGCCAAAAAATGGATTTTCCTGGGGTAAATGATGATTTTCCCATACTTATCAGTGGTTAATGAATCCATTCCAACATTCAAAGTTAGTCAGTGTTCTTTTTCGAAAAAGTGTTTTGTAATAATCTTTTTAGGAGGTATAGCCATCTATGAAGGTCCACATGGTCTGATGGCAAGCACAGATTCCAAAATAATTGTGATAACCCCTGTTTTGCCAGTAAAATGGATTTTATTATATTTCATTGAGTTGTTAACTATGTTTTTATTGTGAATTATGAATCTCGTAAGGACAGTTGTTATCCCTTTAAGCACAATATTTAAAGCTATACTAACCTGTTCTCTGTTTCTCAATATTACCATGTCAACAGCATCCATTTTGATGTAGGGGTGAGAGGTCAAATCACAGAAGAATGCATTCTGTCCCTGTGGTATATAAAAAATACAGATTACACATGCAACCCAAGCTCTAAAAAGAAAGCACAAGCAAAGAAGCACAAGTGTTTAATAACATATTCTATTACTTGAATGTCGATCACAAAAATGCAACGGCAGTGGAAAAAAAAGTACAAAATCCAGATAATAAATCACTGGCAGCCAGTCAGATGTGTTATTTAAAATACCTTTGTATCAAACAAGGACAGAGGCTTCACAGACTTCATACTGAAAGTCATCACAGCCTGCATAACAATACAGAGATGTAGGTGGTGCTTTAGTAGCAGGTAGTTTGTGTTGCGCTGGTCAATAGCAAGCTCGGCCAGAGAGCTGCTACTTCTTCCCACTCCCTGCCACAAGTCCTCCAAATTTAATATTGGCATTTCGCCATAGTCACAGTTTGCCTGAATTGAAGAAAAAATAAGTCTTAAAGATTTAGTATCAGTTAACCATTAACCTGGCACCACAATCAATGTAAGCAGTGATGGCCTGAAATAGAGACAGCAGGTCTCATATTTTAAATAATTAGTTATTTCACTATAATCACATTCTGAGACAAGGAAGCAACAGATCTATCAGGATTTTAGCAAGCACACAGATATGATAACAGACAAAAGATATTTTAATTCCTATATAGGAAAAGCATAGACCCGCAAGTTGTGTGTTTTTGTCTTAACATATTTTATTAAGTTGACCATCAAATAATCATTAATTTGGGTCATTTTTCTCTTAATTTATTAATCAATAAATACATTCTTATAAATCCAAATCCAGTGTCTTACCTGCATCATAATTTCTATGAAGTCACAGATGTTTGCCAGAAATCCTGTAAGTGCCAAATCACTTATTCCAACCTCCTAAATAAAAGATAAAGAGAAAAAAAACTGATGTATGCTTGGTAGACAATGAATCAAAAACCCAAAAAATGATTAATTACTTAAATCACATAATTGTGTTAATTTGAAATTTGAACAATTCACAAATTAATACATTTGCTTGAATAGTATTTAAAATGTAGAAACTACAAACTTACTTTTCTACATAATCTCTCCTTTGGGACTTTTCCAACCTAATAAAAATAAATAAATAAATAAACACACACACACAAACACACATTACATATACCTATAGTGTTGTTATGAAAAGATTCTGCAGACAAAAATTTACCCTTTGTTAAGTTTTGTGATATAACATAATATTCTGCTGTTCAGCAAATGTCATAGATATAATCAACGTAAAAAAATTTATAAGAGAATCTCAGTTTTAAACTATAAATTGTTTCTTATAAATATTCAGCAACATTATTTTTACCTTTTCTATTAGTTTAGCAGCAGCTTGGAGCTTCTTCAAGAAAAACATCTGCCACATCAAACTGCAAATTCCTAGAAATGATTGCCAAGACAATACATGTCATTCCACATTTCTGTCTCTATGAAACAAAAGCCCAACCCTTAATACTACACATCAGAAAAAAATGCTTTTTATCTTGTTGCTTAAAGTATAATGGCCAAATGCACACAAACCCATGGTTTAAACATCAATTTTCTTTCCCAATTGACAAAACAACCTTTAAAATAACTTACCATGCTGCAACACTCCATTTTGAACAAGTTTTAAAAAGTCCAGGGAATGCCTTAATTTGGTCACAACCTTCAAATAGAAGAGTAGCAATTCACAGTCTCTTAAAAGAGCTAATGTGATTTTTTTCAAGCAACAAAACTTATTTCTCTAGAGTGTAATGAAAATCAACAAAATTATCATACTCTGTGGCCAATGAAATGAAATGAATTACTCAGTTCCTGGTAATTATGTGCAAAAACATTTGTACAGTATCTATTACTGAGGGGTGTTATTTGCAATGAGATTTATCTGACTAGCAAAATTCCCACCTCCGGGTCTTTGTTCCACCTTACTCCATACTCCCAGGCACAGTTAGCATACAACACATCCTGCTCCAGGCTGTGGGGAAACCTGATATGTAATGAATGTAAGAGATCTGGAAATGAATGACAGAAGTGAAAATATTACTGACAAATATCGGCTACTCGCAAAGCACAGGCTAAAAGTATTACAGAAAACTGAGTGCCTGGTTCTTTCATTCTTACTATACTTTCTGGTAATGTTCAAAGTTTTCCACTTCAATGTTCTTTATAAAAAGATGGTTTAAGTTTTAGTTTTGAGCCAAGTATATGTAAATTGAATTAAATTGTAAATTGAATTTTATTTAAAGAAATCTGTGCCCACTTCAAAGCTGTATCATACATGCACTAAATTCCATGCAAAAACTTTTTTCACCTATATTTATAAATTTCTATTTCAGCTATTTAATTCATTGTAAAGATAATTGATACAAAATAGATAAGACAACTTTTTGTCCCCAATTCCAGACACCCATCTTACCCGTCATATCTTTAATATCAGTTTCTAGATGGCTGCTGGTTTCAGGAGACTTGGGGCATGTTATGGAAGAATCACTACCATCACTCGATGTTCTGATGACATATGGTAGGAAAGGTTTGGTTCCTATGTCCCTTGCAGAAGCCCATTTGGCAATGATTTCTGCTATAATTCCTTAAAATTTAGAAACTATGATAGTCAGTCAAAGAGATAAAAGAAAAGTCTTGCAAATTACTCCTCTGACTGTATGAAGATATTTTATACATGTAAATTATGGGATATCTGGTCTCCAATATAAGATTTGTTCTCGAAAATCCTGGCATAAATACACGATTTTACTTATTGGAAGAGGCTCTTTTCTTTTAAATAACAAATGGGTAGTTTCCTTTAAAACATCAACTAATTTTTCAACATAGCCATATTAACTCACCTCTGCCTCCCTCTAGCACCTTGTTCACAGACACCTCTATATCAGCTGACTTGGTCACATGACTTGTGTCGTCTGCTTCCTTCCACCTAAGCAAGCACTCCAGAAGAAGTAGATCTTCCAGCTGCTGGACAAGAATGTTCCATTTCTCATTTTCTAATGTAACTGCCTCCCATTCGGACATGTCAGTGTCTTCAGCTGCAGCTTTTTCATCCTGAGAAATGTTATTTTTGAATCTAACTTAAAGTTGCATATACAGCTTGATTAGTTTACCTAACAAGGGTAAACTTTCTCAAAGATTTTCTTTTCAAATCAATTGCTTGGAAAATTTTCTTACTGTTCTAGTAATATCTAATTTATTGACAAATGTTGTTGATTAAAAGTAAAGCTCTAAAATACACTTAAGATTTCAAATACATCTCAATATTCTAATATCTAAGAAGAACACAAACCTTGTTTTTTCTGTATAAATACATAACACTCAAACTGACACTTCTACAAGTTTGCGCCAACATAAGTGAAGGACCAATATGGCTGGATGAACTGCATGCCGCACGGATCTTCTCCCACCAGGGGGCAGTGCGATTAGTCTCTGCTACCACCTCTTCCAGGTCTGAAAAGAATTGAAATTTAAATAAACTGGCATCATATGCAAAAGGAAAGTCATATTTAATGCTTTTTTCTTTATACAATGAAGTTAAAAATCTTGAAAATTTTGAAAATCTAATATTTATTTATTTATTTTAATCTTTGCCTCTCTCTCTACCTTTTCTCTCTGTGAATGCTTTTACCAAGCCATAGAGCCTCTCCATACAAGCTGTGGGCTGGAAGGTTTCTGACAACCAGTGGTTCCATAATAGTGACTGATGAGAAAAAAGGGGTTACAAGGTAGTATGCTGGGATTTATTCAGACTCTTAAATGACATACTGTTATAAAAAGATAGTTGTTGATCAATGAGTGGCAACTACAGATGTTTGCTCAGTTTGTCATTACACAAATTAGAAAATTCTAAGAAACATAACCTATTGGTATACTTGATACATAACAGAATATGGACATGTATACTTTAGATTTGATTAAAAAAATCAAATTCTTTAGCTTACCATTACTTGTTCTGGTAAAATTTTGGACATCAATTTAATATCCATAACATCTTCAACTTCACAGTTTCCATTAAGACAGGTCTTAAACAAAAAGGAACCTAAAGAAAAAATACAGTACTATTCCTAATGTAATTTCCTGGAAATAGTTAATCTTGCTCACAGATCATATCCAAGTAAAATTTCAAAATCTCAAGCTAATGGATTTTCAATGAAATGTATCTATTACATATTTCATATCTTGAGAACATTGAAAAGTATAAAGAGAGTGTAGACCTCCACCAAGGCAGCTCAATTCTCATTACTATTAATTTATTAATGAATCAATACCAACATACAATAACTGATTTAAGACCTATCATGAAAAATTAATCAAAATCCGTCATTAACTTTTTGATCCAGGCTGTTAAATGACAAACTAGCAAAGGCAAAAACAACCCCCTTGACAGAGGTAATATGTGAAACGCATATTCAACGGGGAATGCAATTACATTATCGTTAATTCACTTTCTTTATCTAAAGTGTGATGAAAAATATCATACATACATACCCAACTTTTGTAACATCTCTGAATTCAAATCATGCCTTATATTGAGAGAGTAGGTCATGTCAGCCAGTTGGTCTTCTTTAGTTCTGTGAATGTGGCAAGTGAAGCAATTTAGGAACTGTGTCACTGTCAATTCGGAATCAGCAGCAAATTTCACCTTATGCTCTCTGTTATCTGCCACAAGCTGCTTGTGTTTGTTAAGTAGGTCCAGCACTTCTTCTACCTCTGACTGAGTTAGGGAAAGCAAGGCCTGGAGCGACTAGAATGAAGGCAGGAAAATAAATAAGTGAATCAAAAGAGGATACAAGACAAAAAATGTTTATACTGAGAGAATAATGTAGGGAAGATCTCAGAGAAAAAATAAGACACTGTTCCTGATGTCCGAATTAGCAGACATACTTTTCGTTGCTTATACATCAGTTCCTTTCATAACACTATTGAATTAAAACTTTATATTACCTTTACTTCAATATTTATCTTCAAGTATCACATGTGTAAATTAAGCTATTTATTATTAACGTAGAATGTTGGGTCTATTCCTTTTAAGTATTTTCCCAAAAAAATTCAGCAACTGTTCAAACCATTTTACATACATTGTTAACAATTAGTAAGCAATTTTTTCACCTGTTGGGAATCCCTTTCTTTCTCAGTGCTTTCCTTTTCTGTCACTGTCTCCTCTTGTTTGCCAGCATTCAAACTATCCAGCATGCTATATGCATTCAGCAGTTCACTATATCCTTTACAAAACTGAAGCAGCATCTTACTGTCAACATCTATTGTAACTGCATCTGAAAAAACAAGGAAAATTCATATAGCAATTAATAATATTTACTTATACATCTTTCAATAACAACCACTGGACTAAGGCTATGACAAAATTAAATTTTAAAACTTGTATTCTAATAGTATTGCATAAAAACCCTGCATCTCAATGAACTTTTTGTGAGCATATACTTTCCACAGATTCATATTATCAGTAACTGATGGTCTGTAGTGTTCCACATGCCTTGTTGTTCTATCTGCTCTACAATGGCTGAGACCACACTGACCAAAACTTTCAATGGAATGTGTCTGGTGGTCAGAATCTTCTCCAAGCCCTGGGGACGGACATAACATGAGGTTTTGAGAATTAACAAATTTGTTCATCACTAAAGTTGTTTAGTATCCTTGTAATTCATCAACCACATTTTACTGTTTAAAATCAACACTGATCTGCACAAGGAAGATGTACTGAAAAAAGTTATTATATGTGCTTTATGTATGTATGACAGACATGCTATCTTATCACATATTTCAACAGAAAATGTGTAAGTTTTAAAGAAAAGAAAAGAGAAGAAAAGTAATCAGTTAATCAATTATTACCTGTTGCCTTATGCTGGCTATCTTTATGTCATAAAGGAGACTTATAAGCTCTGTTTCTGTGGCTGAAATGTAATGATAATAATCAAGGTTAACTTCACCTACGCATAATAAAGGCAATGCCATAGGAACCATATTATATAACAGAATATGAAATAAAGCAGTAACAGCAACACAAATGTCTTTTTTTAAATTATTTACATTGATAATTATGTGGCAAGGTTTTCTATATGTATCAGCTGGAAGATATTTAATAATGAAATGCATTCAATTATGAATGTTATGTCTTCAGTGCTGATGTGACTGTGAGTAATGTCTCTAACTTTCACACCTGTGCCATTCTGAACTTGTCTCAGTGCAGCCTTCAACTTTTTTAGCAAATGGACATCTCTTGCCCTTTTGCTATTTTTGTCACTAAAAGAAAAAAAAACAAACATTAAAAATAGAACATATTTCAGTGAATTTCTCATCGTCAATGTCAAAGGCCATATGTTAAAAAAGCTTCCATGACACTGTAGGCTTTAAATCTTACTACATGGAAAAAATGTTAATGTACAAAGCAAAGAAAGCAGAAGGTATATATACATTATATACATATGCATGTTTGACACACTGACACAAAGTTATTACTTCCATGAACCAAATCTCTGCATATTTGCCACCAGATAACTTGATGACTAAACTAGCACACTCACAGATCTTGAATAATGCATGCATGTCTACACACAGATGCATTATCAGCAGTGTAACCCTTACACACAATATAGCTTACCTCAATGCAAGGTGGAATGGGACATCAACTGTGCTTAAGTTTCCATGTGGATCAAGCAGGTAGCACATAAAATGGTTCTGTTTGACACCCCTGATAGTAACATTGTTCAACCCAAGCATGCCATGTGACTGGTATAAAAGCTGACACCATTTGCTGACACTAAATGCAGCCACTCTAGGGCCTTGTTCTGCTGTCCATACCTAGAAACAATCATGCGTTTATCTGACAAAATGTTTTCATGGATTTAAGGTAACTTTTCTGGGAACTCAAGATAAAACTGTACTCCTTATTTTCCACTGATTTTAAAACCATAAGGAAATCTTTCAAAAGGCGGGAAACTCCCATGGCATTCCTAACCTTGTAATAAGGTGTATTTTGTGTCTACAACTGTACACTTTATGTACTAAAACAATTGTAGACAAACTGTAGACCAGATACTTTCATTTCACGATGTTTTTCTTTGATCAGGCAAACAACAAAAGAAGGCAAATCTCCCCCCCCCCACCCCAATTAAGATTGTCTGTGTAATTCACAAGAAGTTGCTTCACACTCTTCTGTATATATACTGCATCTCCATCTGTTCTCCTTCATAAAAACACCATTTACCTCCAAGAGGCCCCTCCTGGGTGCATATATCACCAGGAATAATGCCAGTCTGGAGCTCTGCTCATGTGGATCCTCTTTCACCTGGACCCAGCCTACCTGAGCATCACGATAACCTGAAATATGACAGACATT
>NW_019774169.1:224709-238440 GCF_001039355.2 Lingula anatina
AACTTTCACACCTGTGCCATTCTGAACTTGTCTCAGTGCAGCCTTCAACTTTTTTAGCAAATGGACATCTCTTGCCCTTTTGCTATTTTTGTCACTAAAAGAAAAAAAAAACAAACATTAAAAATAGAACATATTTCAGTGAATTTCTCATCGTCAATGTCAAAGGCCATATGTTAAAAAAGCTTCCATGACACTGTAGGCTTTAAATCTTACATGGAAAAAATGTTAATGTACAAAGCAAAGAAAGCAGAAGGTATATATACATTATATACATATGCATGTTTGACACACTGACACAAAGTTATTACTTCCATGAACCAAATCTCTGCATATTTGCCACCAGATAACTTGATGACTAAACTAGCACACTCACAGATCTTGAATAATGCATGCATGTCTACACACAGATGCATTATCAGCAGTGTAACCCTTACACACAATATAGCTTACCTCAATGCAAGGTGGAATGGGACATCAACTGTGCTTAAGTTTCCATGTGGATCAAGCAGGTAGCACATAAAATGGTTCTGTTTGACACCCCTGATAGTAACATTGTTCAACCCAAGCATGCCATGTGACTGGTATAAAAGCTGACACCATTTGCTGACACTAAATGCAGCCACTCTAGGGCCCTGTTCTGCTGTCCATACCTAGAAACAATCATGCGTTTATCTGACAAAATGTTTTCATGGATTTAAGGTAACTTTTCTGGGAACTCAAGATAAAACTGTACTCCTTATTTTCCACTGATTTTAAAACCATAAGGAAATCTTTCAAAAGGCGGGAAACTCCCATGGCATTCCTAACCTTGTAATAAGGTGTATTTTGTGTCTACAACTGTACACTTTATGTACTAAAACAATTGTAGACAAACTGTAGACCAGATACTTTCATTTCACGATGTTTTTCTTTGATCAGGCAAACAACAAAAGAAGGCAAATCTCCCCCCCCCACCCCAATTAAGATTGTCTGTGTAATTCACAAGAAGTTGCTTCACACTCTTCTGTATATATGCTGCATCTCCATCTGTTCTCCTTCATAAAAACACCATTTACCTCCAAGAGGCCCCTCCTGGGTGCATATATCACCAGGAATAACGCCAGTCGGGAGCTCTGCTCATGTGGATCCTCTTTCACCTGGACCCAGCCTACCTGAGCATCACGATAACCTGAAATATGACAGACATTCACAACCTTTAAAGAACATGTACCTATTATTTCTCTCCAAAGATCTAAATCTGACCAAATCTGACTCTATTCTGATTTCATTCAACATACCCCAGGCCAGTTAATAAAGTCGTAATGAGTTAATAATTTCTCATCACTTTTTGTTCACTTTATCCATTCTAAATACCCAATTGCAGAAATAAGCAAACGGCACACTATGACTGTCATTAGGTATTGCTATATTTGGGAAAACCAACCCTTCTGTTACCCAGAGCTGTTATTTCTTACATTGTAAATAAAAAAAATTTAATAAATTTTTAAAAAACTGACCTTTCCACATCCTGACAGCTCTTCCTTTCAAGATATCAACTAACAAAACTCTTCCATAACTGTCTGTGACAGCAGCCAGGTTGTTGTTTGGAGAGAGTACAATGCTCTCTCCCTGTCTGTGCTTGTCTGGCAGACCACTCCTACAAACATCAGGATATTGTTGTAAAGATGTTATAATAAGTCATCAATACAAAACTCTTTCAGTAATCTTACAAATACAAATTTCTGTGACAGCATAGAGGTATCACTGAAAATTTCCTAAAAATTAAACATAAAATATATAAATGTATAGTATATATTATCTTCTTTTATTTAAGAAAATGGAATATGTTAGGCTAAAATCCATGTCGCATTAATATTCAGTTTTTTCGTTGAGTCAAATGGAATTCCAACCATATAAATCCATATGTATATAAATATATATCAAAAATTAAACATTAAATACATAAATGTATAGTACATATTATTCTCTTTTATTTAAGAAAATGGAATATGTTAGGCTAAAATCCATGTCGCATTAATATTCAGTTTTTTCATTGAGTCAAATAGAATTCCAACCATATAGGTCCATATCTATCTATCTATCTATCTATCTATCAAATTTATAGATAACAGCTTTTGATAAATAAATTTCAATTCAACAGTGCCTTATAAACAAGGGCGTGGCTGGTTCTACTTTTGGCTTGTGTCTTTCTTTGTTTTCTTCAGTGTTATGCTTGATACCAAACCAACCACTGGAAAAAATAAAAATTGTTATTATTGTAACCCATAAAATGTTACTTTCAGGTAAATGAAAAGAAAGGAGTTTTACTCTGCTATGTCAAGGCAGTCTTTATGAGAAATACACAATATATGTAGCAGAATAATGGAACCAAATCCCATTGTCTTTTCAATACATATTATTTCTAAACACTTGTCATGTAATCGATTCAAACCAATGTCTATTAAGCAAACTATTTTGCCTGTTGATTTTCAAAAAAATTTCATGTTATCGATAAACAAGCACAATCACAGCTAACAAACTGTACTAAAAGAGACTTACTTTGGTGCCTGAAATTAGCTTTACCAAAATCCCAAATGATTCCCTTACCATACATCATATAGTATAGCAAAAGCAATCTGGTGGTAATCCAAAATTATTTTCCCTTGTCTAATTTAGATCTGTTGCGATGAGGCCTGAAAGTTACACCTTACCTTGCAGCACTAAGGAAGGCAGACTTGAGTTTATGTGCTACTGCATATGCCACATCTGATAAAAGTGGCTGAGCTGAGCCCTAAAAAATTGACAAATCACTATTGGGTAACACAATTCCTGCAACAATTTGAGAACAGCAAATAAAACACATCCATTATAAGAAAAACAGCTGAACAAGAACTTCATATTGGACTTTGCTTTAGGTCTTATTTCCTCTCAGTGTGTAGTATTCTTCTGCCCAGGACTCTGCTTCATTAGTTTAATAAAGACAGAACTACCAATAAATGCAAGTCCAACATAGCAGACTTTACAGTTTACAAATTTACAGAAAGACATATTTACCTCCATAGCATGAAAGAAGCCCACAAAGGGCCCAGATCCTGTGGTGGTGTATATGGCAGCTGCAGGGGGAGTGGGTTTGATGGTGGCACTATACCCACCCCACAGAGAGGCTGTCTCCAACTGGTCAAAGGCACAGGGGGTCACAACACCTAAAACAAGGAGTCTTACTTGGACATACTGTTGAAATGCTGTATTCTAAAGTGTAACGTCAATGCAGATGTACCCACTTAATTTGAAATCTAAAGATTGATTATACAATCAAACAAGATAATGAATTCTTATGAAGGTAAGATTTTCTATTCATCTGAGAAAAATTGTCATTAAAGAAAATTGACATACCAAACTCCAAGCCCTTTTGCCTACACCCCCCCCCCCCCCACACAACAGCAAATATTGAGCATGAAATATATCTTTTCAAAATATAACATTTAACTTCATTTTAATGTACTAACCACAGCTCACATGTCCTGTGACAGCATCCTGCTCTTGCAGGCCCCACTTCTTGTAAGCCAGAGGAGGAGGAGTGATGGTGTCACTACCACTGGCTGCAGCTGATATTTAGAATGAGTTAAATTATGAAAAATATTTGGGAAAAAAAGAAAAATACTTATTAAAATTCACTTCAATAAATTGGAGCAACTCATTTGAGTTCCACTGGTTAAAATATGCCTAGCTGTAGAAATTTAACAATGTTCTTAATATGAGTAACCCATTAATACATAGGTGAATATGGAAAATCCTTATCTGTCATCTAAGGAAAGGGCCACCAAATAAAAATAATACCATAGAACTCTAAAATATCTCATATCTTAAAACACACCAAACATTTGATACCTCTAGCAACTTGGTTCCTGCATGCTCTCAAAGTCTGGAACAGACTGAAGCCATCTATTGTCACCAGAGACTTAGGATACAGAATGGTCAATTCTTCATGCTATAAAAGAGATCATTGTAGTTCTCCTTAATAGTGGTGTTCGAGAAGTATAAAGGTTAAAGAAAAAGCATTAGCAGTTTTAAAGTAAGTTGATACATAAAATCTAATCATACATAGAAATTAATTTGATAGAGTAGAAGGATAGGAAGGGTTTGCAAATCAATAGTTTTTTTTTTTTTTTTTTTTTTCCCTAGGTGCTAATATATTCTAAAACTGTTCTAAATATAAGTGTTTACATTATTTGTACCTGTTCTGATGCTGCAGCATGTCTTGGTGGTTCATATGTTTTACATTTAAATTCCTGCACCATCTTTTCATGAAGCAGTTGTGACAACAAAAGCACTCCAGTCTACAAAAAAGAGAACAATTGCATTACTCATTTAGGAACTTTTGTTATCACAGAATATTCTTCCACTCAAAGAAATCACAAAATGACTTCACATAAATAAATCAGTTAAAATATTCAAGAATTTAAGCAGCACCCATAAAATCTTTAATATTCACATTTAGTATATATATAGCTACTATATGAAACAATGTCTTGAAAATAAAACTTGCAAATAAACTCCCAAGCTATAACATATATATTTTATTAAATCACATCATCTTTAAAATGCATAGAGAAAGGTATAATTAGATAGCTTTTTTTTAAAAGATATTTTGTTTAGAAATTTCATCAATCTTTTAAACAAATCTTACTCAAAACAACATTGGTTGTTATTTGTGAGTGGTGTTGGGTTTGGTGTCCACTGTGTTTCATACCTCAGTATAAAACCTCACATAACCAGAGGTAAAGCCCACTATTACACATGTCCAGTCAGGTCCACCCTGGGTTGATCTGAATAAAGTATATAGCCAAATATCAGTGAAATTCTAACGTCATTCCTAGCAATTTTCAGACCATATCACACCACAGAAGAATCATAACTACCGACTATAGCAGTGAAATGAGTATGTTTTATCTCAGTAATGTATAACTGTTCAAAAGAACTGTAAGTGCTGGATAATCTTTTACCTGATAATTTTTGGTATAAAGACAAAGATAATACATGTATAGAATAACCATTATTCTAATATTTCTGAGCATTTACCTTTTTTGAGAAGCCAATGGCAGGCACAACAAGCTGGAAATCTTTTCTCTGTTAAAAACAAAATAAGGGTATTAAGGTTGCCATAAAATTGTCTCCATAAATTAGAATGTATTATCAAATATGATTTAGCAGAACACATGTTAATCATGTTACAAAAACATTTTAATTTCCTATCAGCGCATAATGCATTATGCTTCAAAAAAGTTTTAGACAAAAATGTCCAATTTAACAATCTACTCCATCTTCAGCTTTTCTCCTAAATGATTGTTGCATCCCTAGTAAAAAGAAACTAAAGAATAAATAGTATTAAGACACCAAGGAGAAAAAACAAATGTTTACCCTTCTTCTTGCTTCACCACTCCTTGCCATGATATACAAAATTTTGTCTCCATTTCCCCTTCATCTGGTGTATATTTCTCTGCAAATGGTAATAAAACAATATCAATTGAACATATCCCAATGTGTGTATGCCTGAGAACAATTAATTCATTAATTAAATCAATAAATTACTGTAATAGATAAAGGAAATTGGGCTTAGAAAAAATTTGTTCATTTCTAAAGATGTAAAAATCTTTATTTGTACCAATAAAACTTGAAGTTAGGTTTAATGCAAAACTGCACATGTGGAATATTGTGCAGGTATAGCAAAAGATGGATAAACCACAAAATTGTGTTGCAAATTACGTACGACTCAGAATGACAAGTTTTTCATCATAGCCAATAGCTAGCAAGTCATTAGCTGGGGACAGTGATATCTTGCAGTCCTGCAGCCAAACATGTCCCTCCCCAGGTGAACCTGTGCTATCTTCTGAACCTTCCTCCTCTTCTTTCTCTTCGTCTTCAACCTTCCAGCCCCAGTCATTCCAATCCCCTAAAATTTAGACAAGTTATATCATTGCAGGAACTTTCTATGGGGCTTTAATGAGTGTTTTTCAATTATGTCAGTGGAAAAAATTAAAACTGATAATTAACTGCATGATTTTCAGGGACTTGAGTCAATGACTTGCCTCAGGTCTTGGGCTTTCTCCAGGGAGCACAAATCTTACAATAAACCGGTCTTATTTTGGCTATAATAACTGCCTTCTTCATTAAAATTTACTTAAAAAACTTACCTTCACTATCTTCTTGATTTTCATCCGTATCAACTGTCAAGGGGAACAAGAACTTTTTCACATTTCCGAGATCTTCAACACAGCAAGCAGTGCCAAGCTGGATGGACATTTTTGTTTTCTTTCTCTCAAGATACACCCAGCATTTAGTTATAAAGTTTCCGGTTGATTTTAAATCAATAATTCATGTAACGATTTCGATATTTTTATATTAATTTACGTGAGACATGTACATTTATGTTTCTGAAAATGCTTCAAGAGCAAATACTGTCGATGTATCTTTAAAATATTATTATGTTAAAGCCTACCTTGAATGCACTTATGCTATCATCGGAGTACATATTTATCCTTTTTCATTAGAGCGCATTTGTGAAAAGCCAGGCTGGTGAAAATCTATTTTTAAATGATGGATATAACTGGAACCAGCAATGAACAGTAAATGAAATGCAGCAGACAGCGACATTAGATGATCTTGATATTAATCCGAGAATAATTAAAGCTCTGAAGAGAGGTATGACAGAACTGTATCTGCTTTGTTAGTAAGCCCTACAATTTCTAAGCTAGGGGTCACCCATTTTATCATCTTTTTCTCAAGTCTACACTTTTTCAGACCCCTCCCCCTTTCAGAGAGCACAAAGTGAAAAGTTAAAAATGTTGACTTTTGACAGCAATTTGGATTTTCACTGTGTGTTACCCCCCCCCCCCCCTTTGGCGCATGATTCGTAGACTTATTGAAATGATTATATTATAAATGGATGACCCCTTGCAGAGATTGTTCAATGTTTGATGAAAAAAATCAGGGGTCACTTGTACTTTTATCTTACAAAGTGACAAACTTGAAATTTAGTGTACAGATAGCCATATGTGAGTGTGAATAAACTGTTTGAATTTTAAAGTTTTATCATTTACGTAGATAAAACAATACTCGTGTTTTTTCAGTGACACCATGTACTGTATGATGTCATATTCACAAGAGTTAAAAGTTGCCCAAACTGATTCTCATCCCTTTCACATTTTTACAGACACTTCATTTTTGCCACACAATAATCATATATGCATGTAGGACTGGTCATGAACACGCAATTAAAATTTTGGTTCTAAGATTTTCCCAAACAGAAATGTGCCTGTTAAATGGACAAAGAAAAAACCTAAAAACAACAAAAAGCGACTTTTGAATTTGCCAAAAAGTATGAAAATCAGTTAAGCACCTTTTAACAAACTTGATAAAATTGCCATACAACACCATATAGATCATACAATAAGCTGCTCTGTGGTATATAGATGGGTGTGTAGATTATATGAAGAGTAGATAATGAACAAACATTCATGTTATTTACATTTTATTCAAGCAAAACTATTGGATTTTGGTCAAATTTTGAGTCTCTCTGCACCAGACTTGGAACGGAACACTACACTTTCAATGAGAGATGTCCATATGGTACACAGGGAAGTCGCCAAAGCTGTGAAAAAACCAGCTGTTATATCAGGTTTGTACAGATGTATCTAGTATACATGTATTTTTCAAAACATTCTGAAAGCAAATTTGTGTGTTTCTCATTATAAGTTTAACCAAGCATTCAAAAATATGTTCACTATTTGTCACAATTTATATATTAGTTTATATTTTTCTCCAAAAACCAGAGTTGAGGTTAAATGAATAGTATGTATAAATGCAAATTATACCATTTGTGTGAGTGAATGGCTGTTAAGAATTACAGTGCATATAAAGGATTTAACAGTCCTAGATACTTATATGTGTTTGAAATTTAACCTTCATAGCTAATAATAATAATAATAATAATAATAATAATAATAATAATNACTGCATCTCCATCTGTTCTCCTTCATAAAAACACCATTTACCTCCAAGAGGCCCCTCCTGGGTGCATATATCACCAGGAATAATGCCAGTCTGGAGCTCTGCTCATGTGGATCCTCTTTCACCTGGACCCAGCCTACCTGAGCATCACGATAACCTGAAATATGACAGACATTTAAAGAACACGTACCTATTATTTCTCTTCAAAGACCTAAATCTGACCAAAGCTGATTCTATTCTGATTTCATTTAGCATACCCAAGGCCAGTTAATAAAGTCGTAATGAGTTAATAATTTCTCATCACTTTTTGTTCACTTTATCCATTCTAAATACCCAATTGCAGAAATAAGCAAATGGCACACTATGACTGTCATTAGGTATTGCTATATTTGGGAAAACCAACCCTTCTGTTACCCAGAGCTGTTATTTCTTACATTGTAAATAAAAAAAATTTAATAAATTTTTAAAAAACTGACCTTTCCACATCCTGACAGCTCTTCCTTTCAAGATATCAACTAACAAAACTCTTCCATAACTGTCTGTGACAGCAGCCAGGTTGTTGTTTGGAGAGAGTACAATGCTCTCTCCCTGTCTGTGCTTGTCTGGCAGACCACTCCTACAAACATCAGGATATTGTTGTAAAGATGTTATAATAAGTCATCAATACAAAACTCTTTCAGTAATCTTACAAATACAAATTTCTGTGACAGCATAGAGGTATCACTGAAAATTTCCTAAAAATTAAACATAAAATATATAAATGTATAGTATATATTATTCTCTTTTATTTAAGAAAATGGAATATGTTAGGCTAAAATCCATGTCGCATTAATATTCAGTTTTTTCATTGAGTCAAATAGAATTCCAACCATATAGGTCCATATCTATCTATCTATCTATCTATCTATCTATCAATCAAATTTATAGATAACAGCTTTTGATAAATAAATTTCAATTCAACAGTGCCTTATAAACAAGGGCGTGGCTGGTTCTACTTTTGGCTTGTGTCTTTCTTTGTTTTCTTCAGTGTTATGCTTGATACCAAACCAACCACTGGAAAAAATAAAAATTGTTATTATTGTAACCCATAAAATGTTACTTTCAGGTAAATGAAAAGAAAGGAGTTTTACTCTGCTATGTCAAGGCAGTCTTAAGGAGTTTTACTCTGCTATGTCAAGGCAGTCTTTATGAGAAATACACAATATATGTAGCAGAATAATGGAACCAAATCCCATTGTCTTTTCAATACATATTATTTCTAAACACTTGTCATGTAATCGATTCAAACCAATGTCTATTAAGCAAACTATTTTGCCTGTTGATTTTCAAAAAAATTTCATGTTATCGATAAACAAGCACAATCACAGCTAACAAACTGTACTAAAAGAGACTTACTTTGGTACCTGAAATTAGCTTTACCAAAATCCCAAATGATTCCCTTACCATACATCATATAGTATAGCAAAAGCAATCTGGTGGTAATCCAAAATTATTTTCCCTTGTCTAATTTAGATCTGTTGCGATGAGGCCTGAAAGTTACACCTTACCTTGCAGCACTAAGGAAGGCAGACTTGAGTTTATGTGCTACTGCATACGCCACATCTGATAAAAGTGGCTGAGCTGAGCCCTAAAAAATTGACAAATCACTCTTAGGTAACACAATTCCTGCAACAATTTGAGAACAGCAAATAAAACACATCCATTATAAGAAAAACAGCTGAACAAGAACTTCATATTGGACTTTGCCTTAGGTCTTATTTCCTCTCAGTGTGTAGTATTCTTCCACCCAGGACTGTGCTTAATTAGTTTAATAAAGACAGAACTACCAATAAATGCAAGTCCAACATAGCAGTCTTTACAGTTTACAAATTTACAGAAAGACATATTTACCTCCATAGCATGAAAGAAGCCCACAAAGGGCCCAGATCCTGTGGTAGTGTATATGGCAGCAGCAGGGGGAGTGGGTTTGATGGTGGCACTATACCCACCCCACAGAGAGGCTGTCTCCAACTGGTCAAAGGCACAGGGGGTCACAACACCTAAAACAAGGAGTCTTACTTGGACATACTGTTGAAATGCTGTATTTTAAAGTGTAATGTCAATGCAGATGTACCCACTTAATTTGAAATCTAAAGATTGATTGTACAATTAAACAAGATAAGGAAATCTTATGAAGGTAATCTGTTCTATATATCTGAGAAAAATTATGCCATAACGTAGATTAAATAAAATTGCCATACCAAGCTGTGCCCTTTTGCCTATCCCCAAAACGGCAGATGTTTAGCATGAAAGAAATATTTCAAAATACAAAATTTAACTTCTTTTTAATGTACTAACCACAGCTCACATGTCCTGTGACAGCATCCTGCTCTTGCAGGCCCCACTTCTTGTAAGCCAGGGGAGGAGGAGTGATGGTGTCACTACCACTGGCTGCAGCTGATATATAGAATAAATGAGTTCAATTATGAGAAATATTTGGGGAAAAAAAAGAAAAATACTTATTAAAATTCACTTCAATAAATTGCAGCAACTCATTTGAGTTCCACTGGTTAAAATATGCCTAGCTATAGCAATTTAACAATGTTCTTAATATGAGTAACCCATTAATACATAGGTGAATATGGCACATCCTTCTCTGTCATCTAAGAAAAGGGCCATCAAATAAAAATAATACCATAGAACTCTAAAATATCTCATATCTTAAAACACACCAAACATGTGATACCTCTAGCAACTTGGTTCCTGCATGCTCTCAAAGTCTGGAACAGACTGAAGCCATCTATTGTCACCAGAGACTTAGGATACAGAATGGTCAATTCTTCATGCTATAAAAGAGATCATTGTAGTTCTTCTTAATAGTGGTGTTTGAGTATAAAGGTATAAGTATAAAGGTTAAAGAAAAAGCATTAGCAGTTTTAAAGTAAGTTGATACATAAAATCTAATCATACATAGAAATTAATTTGATAGAGTAGAAGAATAGGAAGGGTTTGCGAATCAATAGTTTTTTTTTTTGCTTAAGGTGCTAATTATTCTAAAACTGTTCCAAATATAAGTGTTCACATTATTTGTACCTGTTCTGATGCTGCAGCATGTCTTGGTGGTTCATATGTTTTACATTTAAATTCCTGCACCATCTTTTCATGAAGCAGTTGTGACAACAAAAGCACTCCAGTCTACAAAAATGAGAACAATTGCATTACTCATTTAGGAACTTTTGTTATCACAGAATATTCTTCCACTCAAAGAAATCACAAAATGACACAAAATGTCACAAAATGACTTCACATAAATAAATCAGCTAAAATATTCAAGAATTTAAGAGGCACCCATAAAATCTTTAATATTCACATTTAGTATAAACAGCTACTATATGAAACAATGTCTCGAAAATAAAACTTGCAAATAAACTCCAAGCTATAACATATATATTTTATTAAATCACATCATCTTTAGAATGCATAGAGAAAGGTATAATGAGATAACATTTATTTTGTAAGATATTTTGTTTAGAAATTTCATCAATCTTTTAAACAACATCTTACTCAAAATAACATTGGTTGTTATTTGTGAGTGGTGTTGGATTTGGTGTCCAGTGTTTCATACCTCAGTATAAAACCTCACATAACCAGAGGAAAAGCCCACTATTACACATGTCCAGTCAGGTCCACCCTGGGTTGATCTGAATAAAATATATAGCCAAATATCAGTGAAATTCTAACATCATTCCTAGCAATTTTCAGACCATATCACACCACAGAAGAATCATAACTACCGACTATAGCAGTGAAATGAGTATATTTTTATCTCAGTAATGTATAACTGTTCAAAAGAACTGTAAGTGCTGGATAATCTTTTACCTGATAATTTTTGGTATAAAGACAAAGATAATACATGTATAGAATAACCATTATTCTAATATTTCTGTTACTTCTGAGCATTTACCTTTTTTGAGAAGCCAATGGCAGGCACAACAAGCTGGTAATCTTTTCTCTGTTAAAAACAAAATAAGGGTATTAAGGTTGCCATAAAATTGTCTCCATAAATTAGAATGTATTATCAAATATGATTTAGCAGAACACATGTTAATCATGTTACAAAAACATTTTCATTTCCTATCAGCGCATTATGCATTATGCTTCAAAAAAGTTTTAGACAAAAATGTCCAATTTAACAATCTACCCCATCTTCATCTTTTCTCCTAAATTGTTGCATCCCTAGTAAAAAGAAACTAAAGAATAAACAGTATTAAGACACCAAGGAGAAAAAACAAATGTTTACCCTTCTTCTTGCTTCACCACTCCTTGCCATGATATACAAAATTTTGTCTCCATTTCCCCTTCATCTGGTGTATATTTCTCTGCAAATGGTAATAAAACAATATCAATTGAACATATCCCAATGTGTGTATGCCTGAGAACAATTAATTCATTAATTAAATCTATAAATTACTGTAATAGATAAAGGAAATTGGGCTTAGAAAAAATTTGTTCATTTCTAAAGATGTAAAAATCTTTATTTGTACCAATAAAACTTGAAGTTAGGTTTAATGCAAAACTGCACATGTGGAATATTGTGCAGGTATAGCAAAAGATGAATAAACCACAAAATTGTGTTGCAAATTACTTACGACTCAGAATGACAAGTTTTTCATCATAGCCAATAGCTAGCAAGTCATTAGCTGGGGACAGTGATATCTTGCAGTCCTGCAGCCAAACATGTCCCTCCCCAGGTGAACCTGTGCTATCTTCTGAACCTTCCTCCTCTTCTTTCTCTTCGTCTTCAACCTTCCAGCCCCAGTCATTCCAGTCCCCTAAAATTTAGACAAGTTATATCATTGCAGGAACTTTCTATGGGGCTTTAATGAGTGTTTTTCAATAAGTCAGTAGAAAAAATTAAAACTGATAATTAACTGCATGATTTTCAGGGACTTGACTTGCCTCAGGTCTCGGGCTTTCTCCAGGGAGCACAAATCTTACAATAACCCGGTCTTATTTTGGCTATAATAACTGCCTTCTTCATTAAAATTTACTTTAAAAACTTACCTTCACTATCTTCTTGATTTTCATCCGTATCAACTGTCAGGGGGAACAAGAACTTTTTCACATTTCCGAGATCTTCAACACAGCAAGCAGTGCCAAGTTGGATGGACATTTTTGTTTTCTTTCTCTCAAGATACGCCCAGCATTTAGTTATAAAGTTTCCGGTTGATTTTAAATTAATAATTCACATAACCATTTCGATATTTTTATATTAATTTACGTAAAACATGTACATTTATGTTTCTGAAAATGCTTCAAGAGCAAATACTGTCGATGTATCTTTAAAATATTATTATGTTAAAGCCTACCTTGAATGCACTTATGCTATCATCGGAGTACATATTTATCCTTTTTCACTAGAGCGCATTTGTGAAAAGCCAGGCTGGTGAAAATCTATTTTTAAATGATGGATATAACTGGAACCAGCAATGAACAGTAAATGAAATGCAGCAGACAGCGACATTAGATGATCTTGATATCAATCCGAGAATAATTAAAGCTCTGAAGAGAGGTATGACAGAACTGTATCTGCTTTATTAGTAAGCCCTACAATTATCAAGCTAGGGGTCACCCATTTTTTCATCTTTTTCTCAAGTGTACACTTTTTCAGACCCCTCCCCCTTTCAGAGAGCACAAAGTGAAAAGTTAAAAATGTTGACTTTTGACAGTAATTTGGATTTTCACTGTGCATTACCCCCCCCCCCC
>NW_019774169.1:238465-271890 GCF_001039355.2 Lingula anatina
TGGCGCATGATTCGTAGACGGGGCCGTAGCGATAGTCCGAAGGTTCAATAGTCCGAAGGTTCATTGGTCCGAATGTTCACTACAGAACCTTCGGACCAATGAACCCTTGATTAAAAAACCGATGAAAATGTTACCGTTTTTCGGACCAATAAACCTTCGGACCAATGAACCTTCGGACTATCGAGACGCCCCCTCGTAGACTTATTGAAATGATTATATTATAAATGGATGATCCCTTGCAGAGATTGTTCAATGTTTGATGAAAAAAAATCAGAGGTCACTTGTACTTTTATCTTCTAAAGCGACAAACTTGAAATTTGGTGTACAGATAGCCATATCTGAGTGTGAATAAACCGTTTGAATTTTAAAGTTTTATCATTTACGTAGATAAAACAATACTCGTGTTTTTTTAGTGACACCATGTATGATGTCATATTCATAAGAGTTAAAAGTTGCCCAAACTGATTTTCATCCCCTACACATTTTTACAGACACTTCACTTTTGCCACACAATAATCATATATGCATGTAGGACTGGTCATGAACACGCAATTAAAATTTTGGTTCTAAGATTTTCCCAAACAGAAATATGCCTGTTAAATGGACAAAGAAAAAAACCTAAAAACAACAAACTTTTGAACTTTTGAATTTGCCAAAAAGTATGAAAATCAGTTAAGCACCTTTTAACAAATTTGATAAAATTGCCATATAACACCATATAGATCATACAATAAGCTGCTCTGTGGTATATAGATGGGTGTGTAGATTATATGAAGAGTAGATAATGAACAAGCGTTCATGTTATTTACATTTTATTTAAGCAAAACTATTGGATTTTGGTCAAATTTTGAGTCTCTCTGCACCAGACTTGGAACGGAACACTACACTTTCAATGAGAGATGTCCATATGGTACACAGGGAAGTCGCCAAGGCTGTGAAAAAACCAGCTGTTATATCAGGTTTGTACATGTGTATCTAGTCTACATGTATTTTTCAAAACATTCTGAAAGCAAATTTGTGTGTTTCTCATTATAAGTTTAACCAAGCATTCAAAAATATGTTCACTTTTTGTCACAATTTATATATTAGTTTATATTTTTCTCCAAAAACCAGAGTTGAGGTTAAATGAATAGTATGTATAAATGCAAATTATACTTTTTGTGTGAGTGAATGGCTGTTAAGAATTACAGTGCATATAAAGGATTTAACAGTCCTAGATACTTATATGTGTTTGAAATTTAACCTTCATAGCTATACAAATTTTATTTCATTGTATAATTGCAGCTCTTGAATTGTCCTCTGAATCATGTCCAGACTGCCATAAAATATTTAACCTTAGCACAGGCGATGGTTTCATTGACAAACTTCTACGAGGTATATCTGTTTTGATATATTAATATTCATGTTCAAATTCATGATTAAATACCTATGCTGTAAAGAGTTTAAGCAAAAGTAGGGAAGACATTTGGTAAATTTTCATTAACAAGTTTTAAAGCAATTCCTAGTGATCTACAAATATGATTGCCACCAAAGATTTACAACATTCTGTTTTTATAGAAATTAAGTCTCAGAATATTCTCTATTATATCAGGAGGCATTCTATCCAAAGGCATCACAGAGGTGGCTGGAGCTAGTGCAACTGGCAAAACACAGTTTTGTATTCAGTTGTGTTTAACAGTGCAGCTTCCTAGAGCACAGGGAGGATTGGGGGGAGGTGAGAAACCTAAACATAGTATTTTCATGTTATTTTCAAAGTTTTCCTTGGACTTAAAAAAGAGTTTCATAATCATCGTCAGTTCATACACAAGTAGCAATAATATGATTGTACTTTTATGTTTTCTGAACTGCTATTCCACTGAAATTTGACTTAAGCATAGGTGATTCTTATTGTAGTTTATGTGTATGGTGATTTGTTTGGTTAAGTCCTTTAAAACATTTGCTTTCAGCCATATATATATATATATATATATATATATATATATATATATATATATATTTTTTTTTTTTTTATTTATTGTTAGGTGCAGTGTACATATGCACAGAAGATGTTTTCCCTACTAAAAGGTTGCAACAAATGATTGGTGCATTCTGTAAAACCATTGATAAAGAGTTCCAGAAAATACAATTTGGGGACCAAATATTCATTGAGCATATTGCAGAAAAGGTGATATCCCCCTCACCATTTTATCAAGCAAGAACTTATAATCTAGTGACAATATATATGATGAGTATTATTAACTTTACTCTAACACATAAATGATTAATTAATGTTTTAAAATATTTCAGATGATTATATATTTTCTTAGAGATTGATAAATTATTTCTCTAAAATTTAGGAGGACCTCATTAGCTGTTTGAAGTATCGTCTACCAAAGTTACTGCAGAAAAATATAGTCAAGTTAGTGGTTATTGATTCTGTAGCAGCCCTTTTTAGGAGTGAATACCATCTCAGTGAATCTACTAAAAGGAGCAAACAGCTTAGCTCCTTAGGTGCTATTTTACATGAACTGAGCAGTAGCTCCAACATTCCAGTTGTCTGTGTAAATCAGGTAAGATTTTGATCAAAAGAAAATTAATTTATAGTTCTTCACCACACTTCTTATTAATTCACTTCAATTTTTTTCAGAGATAAGCTATGATTTATTTTAGACATTTAATGTTGAAACAATACCTTCCAGTAGCCTTAGGCATATTTGACATGATGCTCAGAGCCTACTCACCACAACTAGATATCAAATAATTAAATGTAATTGTAAAATTTTTATCACAAATAGGTTTTAATAAATTTTAACATTGAACTTTAAATTTTGCAGGTCTCTGATGTGATTAACCCGAGTGCAAAAAGCCATGGCAAACAGGTGACACCTTCCCTTGGACTGACCTGGGCAAATCTTGTCACCACTCGGCTCATGTTGACAAGGACAATATACAATGTAACAATTGAGCGGTCAGACACTGCTGGCAAAGTGTTGGATAAATATGAATCTGCTGTAAGAAAACTGGAAGCGGTGTTTGCACCACACTTGCAAAAGGACTGTTGTCACTTTGTGATAAGCTCAGATGGAGTTAAAGGCATTTTAATACAAGACACTCCTGATTGAAGAGACTGGGTCTCAGTTTTATCACTAAGAACTGGTTTTGATTAAATGTATTTGTTAAGTATAATTGTGTCATATGAATTCTATAACTATGAACATTTAAAAAATAAATGGAATATGTTTATATCCTACCAGATATCCCAAGAAGGTTCTATTCTCAGTTTCTTCGCTATTCAATATGCGATGAAAAAAAAACTACCAAACGTAATTTTTGCTTGAGATACGTCATTTTTTGGCCTTGAGTGGTGGAAGATAGATATTTATTTATTTAGCACTACCAAAAAAAAAATTGGAAAGAGAACGTAATGTAAGCGGTTAAGTAAGATTGAGTGTGCTCGACGTCGGAAACGAAGCCGTCCATGACGCTTACAACTTTGACGTCGTATGTTTATGACGTATTGGACACGGCATCGTGACATCGCTATGGGGCCTTTTTTGTAATAAAAACCAACAGATAAGAAAAAAACATCAAAAATGCAAGACGAAGAAAACTCCTTTGAGTTGCGCACGTATGAACGCATTTCCGAGTATGTGCCAGTTGGTAAGTCAATTTTCCTAAACCTTTTCACCTTCCAAGAAGAAGTCTGTTTGTGTTCCATCAAAGGGACAGCCTTCCACGTTGTCAACGTTAGTATAATGTAATATAATGCAAACCCAAATATATATAACCAATGTTTAGTTCCTTGAATAACCCATTCAATCTATTTATTTATTTTTTATTTGTTCATTTACCTATGAATCTAATGTAAAAATCATTGTATCAAAAATTTCTGCTGTTATCGATCGTATAGAAATCTCAAGTTGACTATTTAAATGTTTCAGAGGATACTGTAATTCAGAGGAACTTTGAGGAAGATTGGAAGAACAGCTGTCAAATATACGATGCTTTGAGAAAAGACTCGAAACTATGCGATGCAGTACTCGTTGTTGATCAGCGAGAATTCCCAGTCCACAGAGTCATCATGGCTGCCTGCAGTCCATATTTCAAAAGATTATTCACTAACCAAATGAACCCATCTTTTGATGGTGATTTTCCAATAGAATACCACATCTGTGACAAAATAAGTGCTGGAGTCATGGAAATTATCATCAATAATGCCTACAACAGGAAGATTGATATTAACCCTGAAAATATTGAGTTATTACTATCAGTTGCCGACCAGTTCCACATATTTGGTTTATTAAAAGCATGTGTCAATTATTTGGAAGAAAATTTGTCCGTGAAAAATTGCATTGGAATATGGATGCTAGCAAAACACCATAACTGCCCCAACCTAGAAAGCACAGTCTTTCGATTTTTGTTAAGACATTTTACACCCGTGTCATTCTATAGCCAAGAATTCGTCCAGTGTTCCGTAGATGATTTGGTTGGTTTACTAAGTGCCGAGAACTTAAATGTGGCAAATGAAGAAATTGCGTTCGAGGCTGTCATCCGCTGGATTTCTCAAGATCCAATTAATCGCAGAAAGTCCCTCCCCGTTCTGCTCCCAAATATCCGTCTTGGATTGCTCAGCAGTGACTTTTTCTGTACACAAGTCGTGAATGACGAGTACGTCAAAGCAGAGCCCCAGTGTGCCGCAATTTTAAATGAAGCACAAAAACTCATCGATGCACTGGACAGTGAGAAATATTCTGATGTAGATTTTACCCACCCCCTCACCTGCCCACGAGTCCCAGTTGACGTGTTGTTTGCTATCGGAGGGTGGAACACAAACAGCCCTACAAATCTGATTGAGACCTACGACACACGAGCAGATCGGTGGATCGAAGTCCAAGCACAGAGCCAAGATCTTGGTACGTAGTTGGTATACCTAACAGTGAGCACATGTACTAAATACCAGATGAGTCCACCAACAATAGTCATTTCTTTGGGAGCATTCCTGAGTAAGTCGGTTAGTAGTAATCAATAACATCATAATCCACAGGTCCTTCCACATAATTAATTTTCTCTTTTCGTTTGTCATTTAACTATTTAATTCATCTATTAAGGTCCGACAGCCTATCACGGCTGTGTAACTTTGGGAGGAAAAATCTTTATCATCGGCGGGTTTGATGGAGTCGAATATTACAGTCAGGTGCGGTATTACGACCCAGCAAACAAAAAGTGGTCAAAAGCCGCTCCTATGCACCACAAAAGGTAGATTGCTATTTATTTTAGATGTGTAGTAAGAAAAACTATGATATTTTCACAATAACGTTTTTATTCCAACAGGAAACCAGTCATTGCTTATGAAAGTGTATACGTTATCATTTGACCAAGTGACGTTTTCTGTCGGATGACGTGCAAATATTTTAGTATGACCCCAATGTTTTAGATTGTCTTGGTTATAATGATAAAAGACTAAATTTTATTCATTTACGTAAAAATTACCTTTCAACTTGACCCTATGTTTTTCTTTACGTGGACCTCTAAGAATCAAATGACCTATTTTAATCCCCTTAAATTCGTACAAGCGATAACTTTTTTTAAAAACACGTACGATAAATAACTTAACAAAGGAGTTTTTTTATTTAATCACAAAAAGAGTAAATTTTCTTTATGAAACCTTCATCATTTGGATTTTAATTTTATACTTTTAAATTCAAGTATATGAAGAACGTATGCAATTTTAATTTATAATCATTTTAATTGATTCTCATGTCTTATTCTAATATTCTAATGATGTAAGACTTAAATCTTCAGGTTGCAATTTTAAATTTTTCAATAAACCATTTATTATTATTATTATTATTATAAGGTGCTATGTCAATGTTACTATCCACGATGACAAAATCTACGCCATGGGAGGCTACAACGGGGACACACGTCTAAGCAGTGCCGAAAGATACACTCCCAGTACAAATCAGTGGACACCAATAGCGCACATGCACACCGCCAGAAGTGACGCAGGCGCTTGTGCATCAAAAGGTAAAAAAAATAATAATACATAAATCAGCATTTTTTTAATCAAGAGTCTGTGACAAAATTAATTGCCAATTATATTTAGAAAACAAATGTGACATCTGATGCTTTAAACTAGTTTTAAGCCATTTTCTTGTTGAAAATGATACAGTTTAGATATACTAAGCTTTTTGTCACAAGGATCATTACAACGTGATATACGCAAGGAGCCTCCATATTTTACAGATTTTGTCTTCTGCATCGGTGGTTTTAATGGCCTACACTGCTTGGACACAGGGGAGTATTATGATCCCCAAAATGAACAGTGGACCTACATAGCATTCATGTCATGCCCCAGAAGTGGAGTTGGTATGTACATGTATGCTGTATCTCTAAATATTTTTGACTGATGCCTAACACTGGGTGCTGTTAAGAAAAAATGTGTATCAATGGAATCATCTGCAAAACTGGTGACGAAAATTGATTCTTACCTTTGACAAGCGTTTCAAGTAGTTAAAATTTTGTATTTGAATTAAGCTTTATTGATACAATTTTCTTAATTTAATAAGTTTAAAAGTAAGTTCATTTATTTAATTTTCCATAGGAATTATTATGTATCACGACTACATCTATGCTGTTGGTGGGTTCAATGGCTTGCAGCGACTTAGCACCGTGGAAAAATACGATCATATCAGAAACACATGGAAACCTGTTCCTGATTTACATGTCCAGAGAAGTAACTTCGCCATAGAGGTACGTTACCGTCAATCAGCTGCTTTGGTTATAATTTAGTGCCAAATATATTTACCAACTTCCCTGTTTGCTGTGATGGTTATAACATTTCAAATCTGTTATTGAAACCTGGCGTTTTTATAAAATTTAAGTGTTTTGTTTGTTGACTTTACTCAAATGATAAGTTTTATTTGAAACTAATATCACAAAATTGTTTCCTTGTAAATCAGGTTATAGACGACATGATTTACGTAATCGGCGGTTATAACGGAGGAGCAACAATAAAGAAGGTTGAGTGTTATGATGACAATTCTGAAGAATGGTACGTCTATAGCAAACGGTTCAATATATATATATATATATATATATATATATATATATATATATATATATATATATATATATATATATATATATATATATATAATTGAAATCTTAAAAAAAAATTAGTTTTTAATCTTTAATCTCGTTTTATTTGTTATAAAATACCGATTTCACTAATAAGTTACCAGCTTCAAACACGGTTTACAAATGATCTAAAAAAAGCGCCATATTGTTTCCCTTTCTTTTTGTATCTTATTTTCATCATCCTTATTGTAATATTAATGAGGTCAGTGACAGTTTTCGAATTATTGCAGGTACGAAGCTTATGACATGAAATACAACCGGAGCGCGCTCAGTGCGACCGTGGTGCAAGACTTGCCAAATATCAAGGATTATATCGTCAAAAGGAACAATTAGACCTAAACTTTCCTTGAAATAAATCTGGTTTTATATTAAAAATGATGTTTGACATTAAGTTTATGCAATAAATATCTAGCAAAGGGGATTTGTCCCTTACGCGTTTTTGATTTTGAGTTGAAATCACATATCTTCCTGCGTTTTGAACTTTGTTTCCTGTCAATAAATTGGCCAATATTGTTAATTTGTTTTAGAGCCTATTTTACATACAAAGTTGTATGTTATATCTAGCATTAATAGCAATTTAACCCTGTCCCCTATTTCACCCATATGTGACAATTATAAATAGAATAACAATGACAAAATAAGTCAGTTTTGACATGATTCGTTTCCCTAAAGATTAAAACCCTAAAAACAGAATTGAAAACATGCACGCGTTTAATGTCATTATGAAGGTAAATCAATGGAAACTTTTGGCACTGACTACATGAAACATGTTTCTGCAGGCGTTCGTCTTTTGTTCCCTTGTAGGCCTATGGATTGATGAGGACGAGTCCACGGTTTTGATTTGGAAAAGGAAGGGCTCCTCAACCCCCCCACACTGTAAAAACAGTGTTTAGCATTTAAATACATACAACACACGTTGGGCACCTATACGAATTTAGAAATATGTGTAAAAGCTAAGCACGTATAGCTTTTCAAGCGTTTCACAGACGAAAAAGCTAGACACGTTGGCAGTGTTACACGTTTAGCTATGTGTTTAGCTTCACCGGCATATGATTCTATGACAAGTCTATCACAAGCTAAGCACATTGGCTAAGCACTTCCCCTGCTAAGCGCGTGAGGCTGCTAAACATATAGAGCTGCTATAGGTGTGGAACTCCTAAACGCGTGGAGCTGCTGAACAACACGTTAAGCTTTTCAAGCTTGTCACAGAAAAAAAAACTTCACAATCCCATGTATACGATCCCATAACAAGTTTATTACAAGACTCAACAATTTGGCTTAGCACTTCCCACTTCCCCTTGTAAACGTATGGAGCTGTTGTAGGCGTGGAACAGCCTGCTCGAACGCGTTGTGTCCTTCCTTGTAGTAACGTGTGATTATTTAAAATAGGCCTATTAAGTAATAATCCAAATAACAAATTCACGACGTTATCAGCTGGTAACATGATGGTGATGGTATAGAATAACGTTATGGTAACGTTATGGGTGTTTTTAATTCCATGCAAAATGATGCCCCTGCAGTTTTATAAGCGTTTTATAACATTCTGGAAAAACATTTTTTAATGTTTTGAAAATCTTTTTTATAAATAACCATAACACGTCTTATGCTAAATGAACTACAGTTAGTGGTTAATTCCAAATCGTTACCAAAATAACCAGCATGCGATGAAAGCTTAAATAAACCATTATAATGAATACCCCACCATCATCGTGATGTTCTATTGTTCATTACTTCCAGAAAAAATGAAAAGACATCAATACGTAACGCATTTTATCAAAATATGAAAATAAATGTTTTTAAGTAAAAGTGATAGTTGTTTCGTGATTTTAGTAAACTAGTGAATTTTCCTAACTTGATTTTAAGAAATATATTCCAATAACCTCCCTCGCAAGGTCAGCTAACACAAGAATGATTAACACCCACTGTAAATGTGATGGTGTTAAGTCGACAATGTTGACATTTTACGGTACCCTGTTATAGACAGAGATAGCTATAGCAGTTACAGGTGACCGTGACTTCGTGTGTGTGTGTGTGTGTGTGTGTGTGTGAAACCCTTACCATCTAAAAGTTAAGCAAAAAGGCCTACACCCTTCATTTATTAGGCGTCAAACGCGTCAAAGCGTGTAACATGTTAAAGAGCTTAACGTGCTTAGGAGCTAAACGCATCGAAAAAGTGAGACAAAACAGGCGCTTAGAAACGTGTTTAAATGCTAAACACTGTTTTTACAGTGCACACTTTAAATCCGCGTAAGATCATTTAAATAAAAATTTTGTCTGTCAGTGTATGATTCAAATATACAACAAAGATGACGTCGTGTTGCTGTCATGTACTTCAGTACTGTGACGTCAAATTTGATACACTATGACGTCACCTCTGCTCCGTGGAAACTAACTATCAAGGCTATTTCGTATAAAAAATGTTTCGTTAAAAAAAAGAAAATTGAAATTTGCCTGGCATAATTTGCGGTTTACTGAGGCATGGGCGAAGATGACCATTTTGAACACCGCACCTATGCAAAATTATCTGAAAGTAGACCGGTTGGTAAGTAAAAGCATGGTGAATCAGTTTTCGTGTTACACGATACAAATTTTAATACGTTTTCGTTGAGAGTTTAAAGATAATCTTATGTATAGTTTTCTATGCTCTCTTTACTAATGATAAAATAGAGGCATGTAATTTCAAGATGTTTAATGACAGTAAGGATAAGTTTGTACAATATATTACCCTGTATCATACATGAATTTCGAAAATTTCTACTAACTAACTAACTAATACGGCAATACTTGGGTCTTAGGTGATATTTGGATCCAGCGTAATTATGCAGGCGACTGGAGCAATAGTTGCAAAATATATAACGAACTGAGAAAACATTCAAAATTATGTGACGCAATACTCATTGTGGATAAAAGAGAATTTCCAGTCCATCGGGTCATCATGGCTGCTTGCAGTACATATTTCAAAGCTTTGTTTACCAATCAGCTGAGTCCATATTTCAATAGCTCTGCTCAGATTGAGTATCACATAATCGAAGGAATAGAGCCGGATATCATGGAAATCATCATTAATTATGCCTACACTGAAGAAGCCGAAATTACCCCTGAAAACATTGAATTATTACTGCCAGTTGCCGACCAGTTCCATGTATTTGGTCTACTTCGTTTATGCGTCAACTTTTTGAGACAAAACTTATCAATTGAGAATTGCATTGGTATTTGGATGCTAGCCAAACATCATTTCTGTACCAGTCTCGAACGCGCAGCATGTCGATTTCTGTTGAAGCATTTCACGGAGGTGGCCACTTACAGCCAAGAATTTGTTCAACTGTCCGTAGAGGAAGTACTCAGTGTACTCTGCTCGGAGCATCTTAATGCGACAAACGAAGAAACTACATTTGAGGCTGCTATCCGTTGGATTTCACACAACCCAGAAAGTCGCAAAAGGCACATACTTGACCTGCTTCGATGTGTCCGACTCGGATGGCTAAATTTCGAATATTTTGACACCCAAATAAAGGAAAATGAATTCGTCAAAGCAGAACCCAAATGTGCTCCTCTTTTGGCCGAAGCGCAGAAACTACTGGAGACTCTTGATATTGGGATGTATAGTAACGCCGACTTTACCCACCCCCTCACACGCCCCCGCATCCCAGTGGACGTATTGTTTGTTATCGGAGGATGGACCGAAGGGAATGCTTCCAGATTCATCGAAACTTACGACGCAAAAGCTGATCGCTGGATCCCATTATCCACTACATATGAAGACAAAGGTAAACTTGAAAACGCGTGAATACACATCCATTCATGTTTTTAAATCGGTACATGAAGCATAATAAAGAAAAACTTGTAGCTGGTGAGATATAGTAGCGTTGCAATTTGAAGAAATCCTCGGGTTTATTTTTTATTTTTACTTTTTTGTGTCAGTTGCGACAGCCTATCACGGTTGCGTATCACTGAGAGGTCAAATTTACGTCATTGGAGGATTTGATGGAGTTGAACATTACAATCAAGTGAGAAGTTTTGATCCAGCACGAAAGAAATGGTCCGTCATAGCTCCTATGCACCATAAAAGGTAATCTACTCCATACACCAGGCTACAGATACGATATGATAAATATGATAAGAAAGTGCATTACGTTTAAACTAACATCACTCTAGTTGTATTGGCATAGATGGCGATTGGCGTAGATCTTTAAAAAATTAAAATACATGTAGGCTTTTGGTCGCGTGTTGAATAACTGCCTTTTATGTCTATTTTATCTAGATGCTATGTCAACGTTACTGTGCATAATGACAAAATCTATGCCATGGGAGGCTATAATGGGCATGCTCGCCTACCAAGTGCCGAAAGATATAACCCCGACACTAACCAGTGGAGCCAGATTGCGGCAATGCATAATGCAAGAAGTGACGCAGCCGCCTGTGCGTTAAGAGGTAAGGTTTATCTTACATTTCTTATCTCCGTCTTTCTCTCTCGCCTGGTACGCTTGAACATAAGAATCTTTCAAGAATAAAGATAGAAAGAGACTCTATAATGTCTAAACACAAGCAATCTAACTACATACTATGCAATAAGACCCACCATTACTTTTGACGTATTTGTTTCAGAGACTAATTTCCTCCTGAGATTGTATTCGTAAAATAGAATTGTGATTTCCCCCTACAGAACAATTTTGTTCACCATGTAGTTCAGAATGATGAATTCGCCAATACGACTGTGGATCGATCAATCTCCTAGGGGATTCTTTCTAAATTGCAATCAACGAAAGCGGCTTAGATGTCTGTCACGCCTACTGAAACTGCTAGGGGGTAATTAACTATCGTTTAGCAGCTTCAGTAGGCGTGTCAGACATCTTAGCCGGTTAAGCTGAAAGCAATTTAGCGAGAAACCCCTCGGAGATAGGTCGATCCTGTTAGATCGATCTAGGTATGGGAACTCAACCCAGTCTTACTTCTTCTTCAACGCTTAGGATTTATCTGACTTTATTTACATTCCAGACTTTGTGTACTGTATTGGCGGCTTCAATGGCTATGATTGCCTGGACACTGGCGAGTATTACAACCCTCAAACTGACCAATGGACATATATAGCGCCATTGTCAAGTCCAAGAAGTGGCGTTGGTAAGCGGTTGTCTAATTAAATGTTTGAGCTGTTTGCATATTACTGGATGGGTCAATTGTCAAACTCTTCATTTGAATTAATTCAAGCATTCAATTTCTATACCACATATATGTTTATGTATATTTCTGTTATTATTCTAAAATGTCAAAAAGGAAATGTGCTTAGGATTAAACTTAATTCAAAATGTATTTTGTAACTATTAAAGATTGAATCAGTTAATTTACTATTGTGAATTACATTTATCGGATATGATATTTATATACTCTTGAATATTTTTTCGATTCACACATTCGAATATTCTCAGGGGTTGTCATGTATCACGGCTACATCTATGCAGTTGGCGGGTACAATGGCTCACAGCGATTGAACACCGTGGAAAAATTCGACCAAGTCCGAAATATATGGAAACCTGTCCCCGAACTTCATAGCCAGAGAAGCAACTTTGCCATCGAGGTGGAGTATAACAGCCAAAACAACTTCTTTTTAGTATTTTCGTTAACAAGAGAGTTGTTGCATCTCATCCGGTGGTCAAACTCTTTTTAACATCCTTCTCTTAAATGGTTACAACTGTTTAAACTTACAATAAGAAATCTCACTCTATACTTTGTTGTGTAATCAACGACAACAGTAGATTTTTCCATTTCTTTTTTTAGCTATATTAAGCTAAAACTGTTAAACACATAACATAGCCACGGTGTTATCAGTCTTTTTCACGATATTTTATTTCTATATAGAATTCCCACTTTAATGTATTTATCTTACCAAATTTGACAGTAATCAGCTTAATGATCTTCAACTATAGGTCACAGACGACAAGATTTTCGTCATTGGGGGTTTTAATGGCGTTACAACAATCAAGGATGTAGAATGTTTCGATGGAAAGAGGGAAGAATGGTAAGATTTTCTAATGAAACTGCTTGGAAATAACAGAACACATTTGTTTTTTTTTCACGAAAACCCGATCGGCTTTCCGCACACGTTGAATTATTCTTAATTTCCATGTAACATAACATTTACAAACAATTTGGAACTTTGTCTCATGATAATTGATGTCTCATGGTATCTGTCTAATTTTGTTTTAGGTACGATGTTTGCGACATGAACCTCAACCGAAGTGCGCTTGGCGCGGCCGTGGTTAAAGACTTGCCGAACGTCAAGGATTACATTATAAAAAGAACAAAATAATCTCATTTTGCCTGTCCGTTTGTATGAAACTGCTTTATTTTTGTCTATCGACCGGTTGCACAAACAAGGGGAAATATAGTGCCACTGTCAAACCTAAAACTTTGATTACAAAATTTTAACAGTTGGTTTGAGATACGTGCCAGAAATACAACTGGCCGATTGCCCTTAACAATTCTGTTTGCAAAACAAGGTATATTTATGGGAACATATTAAATCGTATAGTAGACACTGGGAGTTATAATTGTAAGATTACTTTCGACGCCCCTAAATTACAGACAGAGGACATTGATAGGATTTCGCAGAACACAATCCCACATTCGGGTGTGCTTTTTGACAGCCTAATGGTGAAGTAGTCTAAAACTTTTTGAGGATATTTCGGCGTTTCAGTTGTGCAAAGGTTTGTTGGTTTAGAAGTACGAAGGTTCATTTATCTTAAATCAGTTCAAAGGTTGTTATTTCATCATCCTGTAGAAATTGCATCTTGACATTTTTTCACATACAAGTTACCATGAACTATGAATTATATTCAACTTAGCAAGTACCAAATATAATGGGCTTCAGTGAAATAATTGAAAGTACACGTAGACAACAACAGTGGAGTTAGGGGATTTTCGTAAGGAAAAAAATCCGTCTGCTCTTATAATTGTTATATATCAGTTTACTAAAATTCAAATAGATTTGGACTAATTGAAACAACACTGGTTACATCATATTTAGTCTAAACTGATGTTTTCTCCTGCTTCAAATTGTATGTAACAGGTTTCGAGGACGATTAAAAAAATCTCCAAAACAGCATGTATTTAAACAAGATATCTTTATTTTACACAAAATCTCAAACTTGCTGCGATATACCAATATTAAAATGTAAACTGTGATTGTATGGACGGCAACTGAACGTTTTTAGATTAATTTTCACGAGCAAGTACGTAGAAGAGAAGATTTACATAGATGAAGAAAAACGGATAACTAGTATCGGGAAAATATAAGAAGCAACAAAAGTTGGAAACAAGCTGAAAATTTAAATTATGCACAAACAATATATATGTCATTGGCATCACTACACTAAAAACAGCAAAGCAATGAGAAATATGATACAAGTACCATTTTACAAATTGGAATCGACTTACTGGTAATTGAAATCATATATTACCAGGCATTGAAAACGATAATTCATTTTAAATAAAAAAAACTATAAAGAACACATATCCAAATATTAAATGCCAAGTACTAGGATTTCATTAATTCTGCGATAAACACATCACGATCAACTATATATATATATATACTCACTTTTATTGTAATAAGTCGTCTTTTCATTATTTCTCTGGTGTGAATTTTTTCTCTTCACACCAAACACTATCATTTAAGCTACTACACTTTCACTAAATTCATCAGGGGGTTAAGTATTATCTTAAAGTGAACATAATTTCAACTTAGTTCACTAGCCATGGAAAAAACTAAACTACATAAAGTAGATTTAAGTTAAACCCTCACAGGTAAAATGAAAGCAATATTTAAGTGAAGTGACAATTCACTGCATCTTGACCACAAGGACGCGAGCACATTTATTTAATAATAAAACACAAAAGAAGCTTAGCATAGTTCTCAGCTTTCAACAAAAGAAATCCACACTCTTATCATGATTACAAATAGATTTAAAATGTGTGACATAGCTCCAGAAATGTACACTATATACAGGTAGATATAAATACTGTAATTACAATACTCCAGTTTCTTGATATGTCTATTAAACAGCCAGGAAATTACCTGTTCACAAACAAAACCAGTGGTTTTTTTTGTTTATTTGGGACCAAATCCATCATTATGTGACTTCTCATTCCCTATATTTCAATAATATAGTTTCAATTTCCTATTATTGCTTTCTTCCACATACATATTTGTATCACAGAGATATATGACCTACTTTGATGATCCCACATCAATATATGCTATATACAACTGCACGCAATAAATAAATGGGTCCTTATCTTGGATATTTTCGCTTACAGATACACCAGGGTATCATACAGAACAAATGGTTTACCATTTAAGTCTTTACTGAGCCAAAGTTTTCTCTGACACATTTGACAGTTAGAGATAATGAATCTGAGAGCACAATACAAAGACAGTGAATGTTGATGATAGAAAAAGCACTTCATATCAAATAAACATGAATACAAAAACAGTTACGATACAGGCAATTGATGTCCTCTTAGATTTTATTCAACAATTATACACTACTGCTCCATCAGAAACTTGCAAATGCCTGTCATGTGTCAGTGAGAAATACAGCAATAACCTGCAAAAAAATAAAAAAATAAAAATAAAAATAAATAAATAAATAGAGCACTTACAGACAAGTAAAAGAAAAAAAAATCCAAAAAATGTACAAAAATTTCTTTCTAACATTTTTATTTGCCATTGACTAAAATTTAGAAAGTGGGTTGGCTGGTATATAAAAATAAATAAATTTATTTATAAATAAGTAAATAAATAAATATTACATTAAAAAATAAATAAAATAATAGAGATTTTTCCAAAAGCTGAACTTTTTGCAATTCAAAGTTAAAAATATTCATTCTGGTATTATAAAAATTACAAATATCTACTGCAAATTACCATGTGTTGGTCTACACTGCAACAACATCATTCTCATCATCAATTCCATTTCCATTCACTAGCAATGAACCATCACTGGGAGGGGAACCCATGTCATCTAAATCAGGGACCAGACTTTCAATGTTCTTCTTCTTAGAAAGATCATTCAATCCTGAAAAATAAAAAATAAAAAAATATGGCTCAATAATTACAAATCAAAAACCAGACTTTCAGTGTTTTTTTAAAGAAAGGTCATTTAATACTGGTCATTTAATCTGGCACAATAGTTATGAACCTTAACAATAGTTATTGCACATTTAGCAAAAAGTTACAATGGTTAAATAAAATCAGCTTTAAAAAATCATCCACATTTTTTTCGGCAGCACATAAAATTCTCACCTTTTCCAAGACCTGTCCCCTGACCTCCAAGTGGAGCCAGTTTGCCCTTTCTTAATGGAGGCAAACCATTCTCATTGGACAGAGCAGGGCCATTCAGGGGAGGAATATCAGACTCTTTCCTGGGACTCTTCTTCTCCCCAAACTTGCTCCCAACTGGGACCTCTGCCTCACCCAGGTCCCCAGGAGTCTCGTCTTTATTGGTGGTGTTGATCTCCTCTGCTGGCCTTGGTGACTTTTTCTTCTTGCTTTGATCTTGTTTGTCTTCCACACCCAAAGCTGGCAAAAAAATGGTTTGCAAGAGTTAAGTAGAGTGTCCAGGTCTAAAATCTAATTATGGTCTTTAGTTTCTCTCGAAGCAATAAGCACTTGTAGAATGGGTGTGGTAAATAGTAATACAACAAAAGCTCCTCCAATCTTTCTCAATCAATCAATTACAAAACCAACTGTATATTTTTGATACATATCTTTTTACATATATAAAATTTACATCGCCACCAAAATTACAACATCCTCAAACTTGACTTACCATCTTCAGGTATGTCGACTGCAAGTTTGGCACCCTTGCTGAGCCTATCACAGAGCATGCCGATGTGTTTCCTCAGTTTGCTGGTGTCCCTGGGCATAGTGAGGGGGGACGGGTTCACTGTCTGGTCCTTGGCATTCTTAGCCAGGCAGGTTCTTAGCAGGTGGGTTATTGCTGCATCTACACACTCCTCCCAGCCCTGGTACAGAAAATAATGCATAGATGAAATAATTACAAATCTAACATGTGCTGGTTGCAAAGTAGTTCTCCTTTCAAACAGTATATTCCGTTACATTTATTCAAAATTCAAATCTCTCACTTATTATATTGAGCATATATTTTTCCCCTATATTTATTGATGTATCACTTCAGTTGCTAAATATTATCCTACTTTCGTACAATTATATAGCTTGCTTGACAAAATTTCTGTGCTCTTTTTCAATGTATTATCTGCAAAACTAATTTGGGAAATGTAACTCATCAATTTTGCTTGGTTTCAGTGAGCACCAATGATGTGATCTAAATTTCCAATTGACCAAGGCAAACATTCCAAAAATCCTCCAATGATGATGTTCCACCATTCTACATCAGAATTATTATTATTCAAAATAAACAGAAAACGGTGACATGGCCAGTTATCTAAAATCTTGCTTTTTTAATCCTCCCACATGCAGATCTGTCTAATTCTATTCTTCATATACATTACTCACCAGCTCCCCACTGTCCTCCACCTGGGGTGATATACTGGTCTCCAGCACTCTGAATTCCTTGTCCGTCATGTTCCCCATCAGACGGATCAGCAGATTGAGCAGACGTGTGGCACTGCTCAGGTGACTGGCTACTTTGGCTAACAGATGCTTGTTTTCCTCCACTGCCTCCCCTAATGCTAAGATCTAGAATATATATAAGACATGTCACAGAGAATGTTATGGAAACATCATGTATGGTGTAGTTTGCATCATAACTGTCAATAAGGCTTTAGCGTGATTCTATTGTAAATTTAACTACTTGGTGGCAATTCTAGCAAAAAAAAAAAAGACTTCTCTCAAAGTCCAAATTACCATATGTCATAGAAGATCAAACATGTCATGATAGCATGTTGATACAGCTGCTGTATTGTAACAATCCCAAGGGTGGGTTACCTGTCTATAAGTGCCATCCAACAGAGTGTCTAAGTTAGCAAGAGGGGATGGTGTCTTGTCCTTAAACTTGGTCAGAAGGCGNTCTAAATCAGGGACCAGACTTTCAATGTTCTTCTTCTTAGAAAGATCATTCAATCCTGAAAAATAAAAAATAAAAAAATATGGCTCAATAATTACAAATCAAAAACCAGACTTTCAGTGTTTTTTTAAAGAAAGGTCATTTAATACTGGTCATTTAATCTGGCACAATAGTTATGAACCTTAACAATAGTTATTGCACATTTAGCAAAAAGTTACAATGGTTAAATAAAATCAGCTTTAAAAAATCATCCACATTTTTTTCGGCAGCACATAAAATTCTCACCTTTTCCAAGACCTGTCCCCTGACCTCCAAGTGGAGCCAGTTTGCCCTTTCTTAATGGAGGCAAACCATTCTCATTGGACAGAGCAGGGCCATTCAGGGGAGGAATATCAGACTCTTTCCTGGGACTCTTCTTCTCCCCAAACTTGCTCCCAACTGGGACCTCTGCCTCACCCAGGTCCCCAGGAGTCTCGTCTTTATTGGTGGTGTTGATCTCCTCTGCTGGCCTAGGTGACTTTTTCTTCTTGCTTTGATCTTGTTTGTCTTCCACACCCAAAGCTGGCAAAAAAATGGTTTGCAAGAGTTAAGTAGAGTGTCCAGGTCTAAAATCTAATTATGGTCTTTAGTTTCTCTCGAAGCAATAAGCACTTGTAGAATGGGTGTGGTAAATAGTAATACAACAAAAGCTCCTCCAATCTTTCTCAATCAATCAATTACAAAACCAACTGTATATTTTTGATACATATCTTTTTACATATATAAAATTTACATCGCCACCAAAATTACAACATCCTCAAACTTGACTTACCATCTTCAGGTATGTCGACTGCAAGTTTGGCACCCTTGCTGAGCCTATCACAGAGCATGCCGATGTGTTTCCTCAGTTTGCTGGTGTCCCTGGGCATAGTGAGGGGGGACGGGTTCACTGTCTGGTCCTTGGCATTCTTAGCCAGGCAGGTTCTTAGCAGGTGGGTTATTGCTGCATCTACACACTCCTCCCAGCCCTGGTACAGAAAATAATGCATAGATGAAATAATTACAAATCTAACATGTGCTGGTTGCAAAGTAGTTCTCCTTTCAAACAGTATATTCCGTTACATTTATTCAAAATTCAAATCTCTCACTTATTATATTGAGCATATATTTTTCCCCTATATTTATTGATGTATCACTTCAGTTGCTAAATATTATCCTACTTTCGTACAATTATATAGCTTGCTTGACAAAATTTCTGTGCTCTTTTTCAATGTATTATCTGCAAAACTAATTTGGGAAATGTAACTGATCAATTTTGCTTGGTTTCAGTGAGCACCAATGATGTGATCTAAATTTCCAATTGACCAAGGCAAACATTCCAAAAATCCTCCAATGATGATGTTCCACCATTCTACATCAGAATTATTATTATTCAAAATAAACAGAAAACGGTGACATGGCCAGTTATCTAAAATCTTGCTTTTTTAATCCTCCCACATGCAGATCTGTCTAATTCTATTCTTCATATACATTACTCACCAGCTCCCCACTGTCCTCCACCTGGGGTGATATACTGGTCTCCAGCACTCTGAATTCCTTGTCCGTCATGTTCCCCATCAGACGGATCAGCAGATTGAGCAGACGTGTGGCACTGCTCAGGTGACTGGCTACTTTGGCTAACAGATGCTTGTTTTCCTCCACTGCCTCCCCTAATGCTAAGATCTAGAATATATATAAGACATGTCACAGAGAATGTTATGGAAACATCATGTATGGTGTAGTTTGCATCATAACTGTCAATAAGGCTTTAGCGTGATTCTATTGTAAATTTAACTACTTGGTGGCAATTCTAGCAAAAAAAAAAAAAGACTTCTCTCAAAGTCCAAATGACCATATGTCATAGAAGATCAAACAGCTGCTGTATTGTAACAATCCCAAGGGTGGGTTACCTGTCTATATGTGCCATCCAACAGAGTGTCTAAGTTAGCAAGAGGGGATGGTGTCTTGTCCTTAAACTTGGTCAGAAGGCGCCTCTGAATTGCTCTGAACTGTGCTGCCCTCTGTCCCAATACTTCTTTCATTTGGAGATCTTTTAACCTTACCTGGAATATAAATAATAATAATAATAATAAAGCAAGAGTAACATAATTTTGAAATAGAACTGAAATTCCATTCTTATGATCTCTCACTTTCTGTAATTCTTACATCTTAAAAGTGTCTCACTGTGTGCCACTAAAAATGACTTTTCTGACAAAAAAGATGTTCCATCAAGCATGAAAAATCTGTAATGGATTATGCCATAAAAGCAAATGAAGATACCAATATTATTCTATGTTGATTGCTCTTCACATGATGTAACTAAAATAAATACATTAATGATTATACCCTGTGAGTCAAATAAACTTTAGGAATGACCACACCCAGTGGCCAGAGACACCAGAACTAACTAGGCAAAAATGTTCAAAGGTGTAGATTAGCAAAGTTTAAAGAAGACACCACAATTTACAGATGTACACTTTTTTCTTCTTACTTCAAAATGGTGATCAACCACATCAAAGTATTCTGCAAGAGGCATGGTTCCCGAGAAGGAGCACTGAAAGTCTGTAGCACGACGGGCCATGAAATACTTTTCTAGTCTCTTTACTAATTCATTTGTCATAATCCACATGGCTTGAAAGACATCACTTTGTAGTCGGTAGCGCTCTAAAACAAAAATTGAGGCAACTTGATACACAGATAGTGATGATAATTCATTAACAAAAAATCCCATAATAACAGTATTTCAAATTTTTCAGGTTCCATGCTATCATTTTTAAATAAATTGTCAATACATTTTTTTTGTGACTCCCAAATCAGTTATATATCACAAAAGATAGAATAAAATTCCTCACGTGATGTTTTGGATGCTAACATTGTGACCACTACACCACCATAAAACTGAAATCCCAGAGCATTGCCAGGACCGCCTGCATTCTCTCCAAGGAGATCTATCAAAATGGTAAAAATCAAACATTATTTTCATGAAATATCATGAATCTCACATTTTACAAATTTCCCTAAGACATTAACTCTTTATTTCGTACAAAAAATCCCAGAAGTGATGTTCACAAAAACAACAAAACAGGTCTATAATGTTTTTTTTTTGTATCATAAATAAATTGCTTTTTGAGTTTAACAGAATATTATATTCTATACCTAGTGAAAAAAAAAATTAAGTAATGCCTTTCAATTATATCTCATTTCATGAAAGTTATTTCATTTCAAGTTGAAACTCAATTGAATACAATTTCAAACTGAAAATAACCAAGTCCGTACGATTACACTTCACAACTTACCTGGGAAAATGTCATTGAGACTAACTGGTGGTTTATTTGTATCTATTGTGACTTTATGTGTGGCCATCTTCATGGGAAGGCATGGGTGAATAACAAGTTTAATGGGTAGTGGGATCAGGGCTTGTGCTACTCTTGGAGCCCCTGCAGCATTCTGATAGGTGGCAGTAATTTCGGCACTGAGATCTGACGGCATAAAATCATTCTTTAAAAAGAACGAAATTAGCACTTCCCCTGGTCTATTGGAATCTGGAAAAGAAATTATATGATAAGCAGGAAAAAAACTTATAAAGGACGAATAAATATCATTAGTTTACTAACTTAAGGGAGTAGCATGTTAAAGTTATGCATTCTAAAGACTAAGAAATTTTTGGTTTCAGATATCTCATCAACTATCAGATCAGTACTGTGCAATTACAAAGCTATGTTAAAGCCAGTGTTTTCAGTATTAAATAAGAACTTATAATAATGCAATGCATGGCAATGTGACAGGACAGAGTATCCTGTATCTTACCTAGTGTTGAGAACTGGTATTGTGTTTGACTTGCTGCCAGAGGAAGTGCAGTATGAACAGAAAACCGTACATTTTGAACTGCTGTCTTTGCCTTAATGCTGACCTGTGAATGCAGAAACATTTTTTAAATGGCTTTTTTCTCTGCTACCTTCTCATTTTTATTTATTCATTTTTTTGGGAGGGTGTAGAGGGGGGTGGAGGGTGGAGAGCGAACTAAAATGTTCCTACATGTACTAATTTAAACTAATAAGTTTATAAGTATATTGTCTTTTTATTATCAATGAAACTATGTAGAGGAGCAGAAAATTAGATAAATAAATACTTGTTTTATGGACACAGTCCTATGAAGTTAAGCCAATCTAGCTTACCTTAACTGTAATAGATGGAATGGTTCCTTCACTATCTGAGATCTCTACACCTTGAGCTTGCTGAAAAATTAAATGGAAAGACAAATATAGGGATATCAAACAATCTACAAATATTAATCCAAACTGACTGTATATGTTGTATTTACAATGTTCTGTAAATAGTTTCTTAGCCTATAACACTCTTCCATGCAGAATCATTTCCAAAACAAATGGCAACAAACTCCAAGCACTTAATTAGACCATAACACACCTTTAAAACCAATGTTCACTTCAAATCGCTATACACTTATGGACTATATTTTTATGCTGCTGAAGTGGGGACCAATAATCACTAAGTGCACATTTAGCACATTAAAAGTTGTCCAATGGTAATTATATTAATGAAGAAATACTGAGAACATTTTGCACAAAATCTTTGCTGTACAGCTGTAACATTTTTTCAACATAATAACCAAACTTGTATACATGATTTTAGTTTTATTTACACGTTGTTGACATGAGGTTAAACCATATATTAAGTGCTCCTATAATGATTTGTTGTGAAAGAAAAAGGTCACAAACATTTACACACACTTATAAATATTTGCCTGTCAAAGTTTTTGGGGTTATATAAGAGAGACACATAAACTAGACAGATACACTTTGTGGTTTGACAAAATCTTGTTGATTTTACATCCCCAAACAACTGCACATCCACGCCCAAGGAAAAGCAAACACCATGTGTAGCCTTGTCCATGAAGTCAATTGGATAGATGACTAATCAACACGACAAAGAATGAGACCACACAACTTACATGTACCAACTTTACTGGTTCATTTTACTTATTTAACAACCAACCAACCAACAAACCAAACATCAAAATTCAGACCACTTGAGACACCATGCATCACTTACATAGTGGTCACTGAACCTTAGTATGGAATTAGTAGCAAAATCTACTTCCTCTCTAGATCTGACATGATATGTTTCATAGGTGGGAAATTCCAAACCCACTGCTTGCTATCAGGTGTACAATAACAAACAAGGGCTGTGTTACTGGTTACATGTTTTGCATGCATAAAATGATATTTTTACAGAAGTATTTGGTGTAATTTAAATTCAACATAAAATATTACATTTTTCTTCATGTAATTCTGATAGTCTGAGGAAAAATTCCGGTAAATGTTGATTCATTTTAAATCTTTTTTTTTCTCAGCAAATTTAAGGGCAAGAACATTCGATTTTACATCCATGCATCTGCAGGTTAACATTGGTTATGAGGAGGCTTTCAGGGACCATTAATGTTTTTTCAAACACTTACAGAAATTGAATCCAACTGATCTGGAACGTGTACTTGTAGGGTAACATCATCATCTGAACTAAGGGCTGGCAACAAACCTAAAAACAGACAATACATGCAAGCTCAAATATCTGTGCATCAAAAGAAACATACCAGAAACCAATGACATAATTAAATTAATAATTTCTTTATTGTATTACATGTTAATTAATATGTGCGAGCATGTTGGTGTTATGTATATGCAAATTTGTACATTTTCTAATAAAAATTTGAATGGAATAAAAAATAGCACATGAATTTTTGGTCTACTAAGCATAAATAGACTGAAAAAACCATGACAAAATATGGTTATCCTATATTTTGAAGCAGTGTCTGTAAATCAATGCAAACTTAAAAACCAAATCAAGTCAACTGTCTGCACAAATAACTCTCACTGGTAACACAATTAAAATATTAAAAGAGAGAAAAATTCTTGAATAAAGAGAAGGCAGCAATACTGTCCAATGTACAGAACAATAATACCAGTAACAGAACTGCTTAAATGTTCCAAAGTATCAGATGAAATATTGACAAATATCCTGTGAATTTAAGAAAATTGTATGCATTGGACTGAATAGTGCATGGCAACAGTGTTGACAGAAGTAGGTGATGGCTAAATGTAAAGACACACTTTGCATGTACATAAGGAAATATCAATAACTCTCAGAAAAGGTATCAGAAAAAGCTATACAAGAAATAGTTATACCAAATTTCTCCTCTGCAGAGCACAAGTAAAATTGAAGGACAAAAATGTCAAAATGGTACAGTATTGGAGCACATGTATAAATTGCAATGACTGTAAATATATGTAAACTGTCAAAATAATAATAGCATAAATAATTTCAGAAGTACCATTTTCATATACCACTGACAGTAAACACAAAGTGCTGGATACACAAATTACATTTTTATAATTGCACAGTGGTATATACATTAATGGGAATTTATGTTCATCATTTTGCTTATCAATGAGTACATAAATTACTCTCAGAAAAAGGAATAAAACTAATTACTGGTTTTTGCAGACTGCTCCTTGATAATTTTCTGCAGCTGTTGCATTTCTTGGTCCTGGTCAGCATAATTGATTTCTCTGGCCTCTGACTGCTGGGTGACAAATAAAGCTGGGTCTGTACCTAGATAGCTACAGTCTATGTGGCCATACTCATCTAGGGTCACTATCACACCCTTCAAATCCCTAAAATGAAATTGTTATTTAACAAGTGACAAGAGAGAAAAATTAAGAAAAACAAAATTGCATTTTTAAAATTTTTTAAATGTTTTCAAATATAAATTCACAATATCATAAGAGACTTGGGTTACTCACTTTATTAAAACACTTTTCCACATCTGATTCAATACTTACTGCAAACAGCAAAACCTGGCTTAATAATTTGAAATTCAAAAAACCAAAACTAAAACAATAAAAATAGTAAAAAAGAAATAAATGCATAAGATATCAAATTATGGTTATTAAGTACAGAATAATACTCACTGAAAGTTTCCTCTTTTCAGCTGCACAGGTAAATGTTGAAGCTGTNCAGAAACATCTGTGTCTGTACATAAAAACCATGACAAAATATGGTTATCCTGTATTTTGAAGCAGTGTCTGTAAATCAATGCAAACTTAAAAACCAAATCAAGTCAACTGTCTGCACAAATAACTCTCACTGGTAACACAATTAAAAATATTAAAAGAGAGAAAAATTCTTGAATAAAGAGAAGGCAGCAATACTGTCCAATGTACAGAACAATAATACCAGTAACAGAACTGCTTAAATGTTCCAAAGTATCAGATGAAATATTGACAAATATCCTGTGAATTTAAGAAAATTGTATGCATTGGATTGAATAGTGTATGGCAACAGTGTTGACAGAAGTAGGTGATGGCTAAATGTAAAGACACACTTTGCATGTTCATAAGGAAATATCAATAACTCTCAGAAAAGGTATCAGAAAAAGATATACAAGAAATAGTTATACCAAATTTCTCCTCTGCAGAGCACAAGTAAAATTGAAGGACAAAAATGTCAAAATGGTACAGTATTAGAGCACATGTATAAATTGCAATGACTGTAAATATATGTAAACTGTCAAAATAATAATAGCATAAATAATTTCAGAAGTATCATTTTCATATACCACTGACAGTAAGCACAAAGTGCTGGATACACAAATTACATTTTTATAATTGCACAGTGGTATATACATTAATGGGAATTTATGTTCATCATTTTGCTTATCAATGAGTACATAAATTACTCTCAGAAAAAGGAATAAAGCTAATTACTGGTTTTTGCAGACTGCTCCTTGATAATTTTCTGCAGCTGTTGCATTTCTTGGTCCTGGTCAGCATAATTGATTTCCCTGGCCTCTGACTGCTGGGTGACAAATAAAGCTGGGTCTGTACCTAGATAGCTACAGTCTATGTGGCCATACTCATCTAGGGTCACTATCACACCTTTCAAATCCCTAAAATGAAATTGTTATTTAATAAGTGACAAGAGAGAAAAATTAAGAAAAACAAAATTGCTTCTTTAAAATTTTAAAAATGTTTTCAAATGAAAATTCACAATATCATAAGAGACTTGGGTTACTCACTTTATTAAAACACTTTTCCACATCTGATTCAATACTTACTGCAAACAGCAAAACCTGGCTTAATAATTTGAAATTCAAAATACCAAAACTAAAACAATAAAAATAGTAAAAAAGAAATAAATGCATAAGATATCAAATTATGGTTATTAAGTACAGAATAATACTCACTGAAAGTTTCCTCTTTTCACCTGCACAGGTAAATGTTGAAGCTGTGCTGCCCACTTTAATGTCACGTCTTGGTACACAAGTAGCGTATTAGTGTGGGTAGCTACCATGTAGTTAATGGTGCCCTCTGACACTGGAAAGATTATACCATTTAATCTCTTAATATAATATTTAACTGGCATAAAACTACAAGCCCATTTAATTTCTGCTGATATACATAAACAACTGAATAGTGAATCTTGTTGAATTGTCATAATTTTATATTTTTTAGTAATTGATATTATTTATGCATAAAATAACCAACAAATGTGGTTAATAATCTTTATTTTTTTCATATTTCTTATTAATGAACATTCACAAGAAAATTAAAATCATTTTCAAAATATCTGGAAATAACAGTCCCAGATGGACTCACCAGAACTGTAAGGTAGAAAACAACTTGGACTGTAGTCAAATTTCTTCATAAACTTTAGTTTTCCACCTTCTGTCAGACAGAATAAGTTTCTTTCCCCTGCAATTGGAATAATCATAGCACTATAACATCCCATGTTAATAAGGCTACATATCTATAGTTACTACAACTTTTAACCTATGAAACGATGGCTGAACAGCCATATTCCCCTCATCTGGTGCATCTTGTGATGCTAAGGCAACCAAATGTTTGAATATGGTTTGCAACAACCAATTGCATGCCCAAACAAATCACTTAAAATAAAGGTTAAGATAAAGGCAGAGACATAAATAGCTTTCCGATCAGAGTAATTTTTATCAGGAGCTATTATAAGAAGGTCTCAAGGCTCCATGGCAGAGGGTTACATTCAGAAGTATTTCCCTAGCATAAACAAGACATATAATGTCCACACAACTACTATATAACTCTCAAACTTGTCAGCTTAGAAAATCCTACATATTAATAGGATTTATTATATGATACAATACGTAAAACACAATATTTCGGCTTCTAATGGAAACACAACAAGAGCAAAACCATGGACATGTTTTTGTCTGAGAAAGATATGAGAAGCCCATACCTAAAATCATGATGGCTGTTGATATATTAGGAAATGCAGTCACATATATGTCAAGGGCTTGTTCTCCCATATTATATGTCCAGTCAACCTGAAGAGAAATGGACATTATAAAATACACTCATTACTTCTGAAGGTTTGAATTAGACCTTTAATCTATTAATGACACTACTAAGAGAAATAAAGGCAGGTAGTTTGATATTAAAAAGAGAAATGGAATATATATATATATGTACAGAGCATGGGCAAAGAAAGCAAGCACATAATACTTGTACTTGTGTATTGAGATATAGCACTGTTAGAGAAAGAGAAAGAAAATAAGCTCACTGCAACTTTTTTCCCTGTTTTTATGCTTTGTGACTCTTCTTTTGTTGCGGAATCTGTGGCCACTGCTAGCACCTGGTATCTACAGAGATGAAAAATAAAATGAGAATATCTCATGCAGACTCATAACAATCATAAATGAAAACTATTATGACATATTAATGAAATTTTCACAAAATAAGTCTGCAACATTGAATACCAATTTCTATGGCCAAGCAAATTACGTAAAGAAAGGTAAAATTAAATGCAGACACAAATCAATAGCCTGACACACTCAACCCTTAACATGTTCCAGCAGCCTGACAGTTTACACATTGTCCTTATGCTCAAACAATCACACCTCCCTGGTGTGTAAACAAGTTATATTTGTGCATAGGAGACAATAATATTAACATCATTTAAATAGAATAGACAGCACTACCGTGACCTTGTTTCAAATCTTGTTCTAACTGCCAAATGCTCAGTGCTTTGGCAAGGAGACATATGGTCCTTATTCATTAAGGTATACTACTGACACAAAAGTAATGAAAGCACTCACTTATAGCTTTCCACCTGCCTACTGGAGGACACAGTGACAAAGCTGTCTGTTACAGCAACATATTTCATTGGTCCTGGTAATAGAGCCCCAGGAAGAAAGCGACTGAATGCAAAACAATCCTGCTCAAATACAGAGAGTGTGCCATCCATAGACTGAACACACAGAAAGTCTCGGCCTGCAAGAGAAAAAGGAATGTCCTTTGAAAAAAATCTTTATAGTAATTTCATAATTATCTTTGATTGATGGTTGAAAAACATTATTATTTGAAAAAAATCTTAACTGTATGATCGTAATCAATTTTCATTACATAATTCAATGACTTTTTATTTGAATAAGGGTACCATTTAATAACCATTATCATCTTGTCAGTAATTTATAGTCCTATCTTACCTTTGACTCCTCCAAATGGACCATAACACATGTTGTATGAGGTGCGCTGCAGACTGTGCTCATACATCAAGTTCAGCTGACAGTAATGGCCGTGTTCAACAGCCCCAGATACAGCTAATAATGACAAAAACCAGAATATCGATAATATTGCAAACTATCACAAACACTAATAGACAATTATGTTTAAATAACAGTATCCTTTACCTTATTCTGCACTTATGCACTGTGGCATACCATAAGTAAAATGAGAAGAGAAATAAGAAAAGATATACTATTTAGTACAACATGGATAAAGGGAGAGAAACAAGTTCAAGAAAAGAAAGAGTGGATTAGGAAAAAGGAAAGAAAATATAGATAAAAAATGGGGTTCAAGATTTCACTGACCTGTAATACTGTAAACTACAATCTTCCTAGGATGGAGAACTGCTAAGTGCAATTTATCAGATGCTCTAAAAGATAAAATCAGTAATAAGTCTACCTTGAAATTAGACTGAAAAGCTTGCAAAATACAGGCATTTAACAGAAAAAAATTCCTATTGCTCCATTTTAACACAAAATAGGCACATTCCAGTGATCAATAACTTCTGTAAAAAAAATACAAGTGATCATGCCATTAGTATATAAGAAATATTTGATGATCATCTTAAGTCAATTCACAAGTTAAACCAGTTTTCAACACTTTAGAATAGTTTTATGAAAATTCTGACTGTCCTCTTGAAGACCCTAGAAACCATCAAGATCTACAAAACATGAATTTTATATATTTTTTCAATGTTCACATTAACAAGACTTCATTTATAACCATCCTAAATTGTAATGCTGGAAGGCTAAATAAAACAAACAATTTCTAATACTTACGAAACAAACTTCCCTGCTTCTACTTGTAATATGGGGTACTGCAAGTGGGTTTCCAGCATCACATCTTCTGACTTAAATCCACTCCAGCCTTTCTCTCCTTTCACCGGACGTGGATTAAATACCCGTAAAGATCCATGGTAACTTCCAACTATTATTTTTTCTTATGGGAAATAAAAGCAAATAAATATATTATTATATGTAATTAACTGGCTTTATCTATATATCCTTTGCTTGTTTATAAATGCTATTGTCAACTACTAAATATGACGAATTTTGGCACAGGAAAATGAAAATTATTTGTTAATTCTTTATCTATTGATTCGTGCTCTTTTAACTGTTCAAAAACTCCACACAGACAGTAAGTGACCTTTTGTTCTGCTAAACTGTGATCTAAATTTGTTTTCTTTAAATATCTGACTATCACACCTGTTCCTGTTGAGCTGTTATCTATATTAGCTACACACAGGCAGCCAAGATCATATTCCTCATCCTCTCCTGCTAGAGTGGCCCACCACTCCCGTGCCTTGAATAGGGACATGCTGGAGAAAAAATGAATGGTAAAGCAATACATATTTCACAAGTGTAAGTGGAAGCAAATTTGAAAGAAAAATCTTGCTATAATCCCTTTTAGTTATATACTGACAAATTGTTTAAATTTTAGATTAATTATATTCATCCAGACAGATGAACTTTCCTAAGTTTTTATCAAAATGTTTTAATGCTAAATGGGGCACTAAGAATCAGATGTATTAATGCAGAACATTCTAATTTGTCTTTTAGTCACAGTTAATGATCAGCTGGTATGTGTTTAACTATACTGACATGTGTATTTAAGTTTATTGATATGTCAGCATTTTTAACTGTATGTTTAAAAACTGACCAATAAATTGGCTTTCGAAAATAATGCAGGCAAGATTGAGGCTTTTAATCAAAACAAAAGTATTTGTAGTTTTTTCTCCGCTTGCCAAATTAGCAACAGCATGCTGAGCAAGTTGTATTTATCATTGTTAATGTGATGGCTGTGACTATGAAAATGGTAATGCAATCAACCACATGTCAGATGTAATATTATCAATATCACTTGTTTACTATTCTGAGAATTCATATCATATATGACTATATAAATTTAAGCTTTGAGACTGGAACATGATTAGACCTACAAACTCATTATAATGATTGGAGTCAAACAGGCAGATTTCGTGTTGAAAATTTAAGTACATTGAACAGTAATAAGCTGCAATAACTATTTTACATTTTCAAATAATAGCTATCTGTCAGAGTAGACCTGGAAGACAACACTGCGAAAAGTAAATTTGTTTGCATCTTTCTATGGCGACATATAAACAACATTATTTCCTTACCTTAAAAACAATGATAAACTGGTGCAATAACTACATTGTGTGTTCTGGTATTTACATACTGCCCTATCTCGACATTACGACAGCTTTTCACTGCAAACAAATGAAACGCAAATGTATTATGATCTATTGAAATGTCATATTCTACACAAGTTTTATTCCCGCTGAACTATTTTGCAATACGCATGCGCAGCCGGAAATTGAAAACAAGAAAATTATTCTATGAAAATCAAATTTATCAACATTATCTAAACATAACTATCTCCACTACTTTTAAGTTGGCAAAAATGGTGTTAATTGTTGATTATAATTTGAAAAACATGGTATTTATTTTAGTTGCATTTAGGATCCCTGATATACGAGATTACACGTATGTGCGGCCATATTTGTTGTGGAACATACATCTGCTTTTTTCCATCTTGTGCATTTTTGTGCACGAAAAATACTCCAGTTTAAAATGGAATTAGGCATTGTAAGGTTATCGGCAAAATGGACCTTTCTATTAATCGTAACTGTAAGTATACCATTTATTATGTCTTTACTTTTGAAAATTAAACACCGGTATGGTAATAGTCTGTATCGTTTGGAGTGAATCAGAGAGAGTAGAAACACTAGACTGATGTCGGATGAGCTGTGGCTGTCAGTGCAGCAGTTTACTTCCTTGTTGCAATCAGTCCAGAAAAGATATGGTTAAAGTGAATTTCGTGCAACTTGATTGGAAAGAATTTTATTTTAGATCACCGGTTTAAAGTGGGCTTCCTTGTTGCAATGGAAAAAAAAACTGTTTAGTGAACTGAAATTGAAAAAAAAAAAAAAATGAGATAATAGCGTGTAGCATACTGTACATGAGGGGCAGGGAGAAGGGTCAGAACTCGGCTCCTTTGAACATCACTTAGTGCCAATTCTAGATATATCTCATATTTGGACTTGGTGGAAAAATTCTAAAAACATCCCCCATTCACTTTTTAGTTTAATATGAATTCAGCGGGAAATTCAGTCGAAGCATGTGCATAGAAACATCGTCTGCTTCAAGCTTTGACAAGATGTCGTTATTTCACAACTAGGCAAATGAAGATTGAAAGTGACACTTATTGCTACACTTAGGGTCATTCAACTAAAAAAGTGAACATATGAGTCATGTCATTAACACACAATTTATTTTTGTTGTATTCATGAATGAGATTTTCCCAACTATCAGTGGATTTCTGACCCTTTGGGTGTCAAAATATCATTTTTGAGATCAATGCAAGGGCCCCGTAGACCCAAGGCCATATTTTCAGACTTCTTTACTAAATGGCGTTATCATCCCTAATTATTTGAAATATTAGACATCAAAAGTAATTAAGAACTGATATAAACAGATTTGCAAATATTGCACACAATGTGTTACCAACATGACTCAATTGTTACTTTCTTGTGGAACAATGCCTTGATGAAATATCATATTCTATGGTTTGTTCATTATCCTTATGTTATGTGCTCAACTTGTGATGTACATATTATTCAGATAAATGACCTTAGACTGTTCAGACTGTACTTCAGGTGTCTAACAAGCACTGCTAATTATAATGTGTAAGTGTTAAACCAAACCTCACATGGGGTCATGAATAAGCACTATTCTCTTTATTTCAGGTTTCTGTTTTCTACAGACCAACAGATAGTGGTGCTATTCAGATGCATGATGCCAATCTTGATGAAGTATTATGTAAGTGGTATAATTTGTATCTCATTTCATATGGAAACATTTTGTATGAAAGCAAAAAAGTCTAATATAAAATTCACATTGTATAATTGAGAAAAAAATACAGTTATTTAAAATATTATTTTGCTCTTGTGGTTTCTAGATGACCAGTAAACTACAGATCAAATGATAATTGGGACGTCAATATAGATTTGACTTATGACAGAAAATTAGGCAATAGAAACAGTTTTAGTATCTTGTTGCCATAGATTGCAAAGCTATTGCCATACATAAGGTCACAGACTGTAAATGGCATGAATGCGTTTGAGTAATGGCACAGAACTTGATGAAATGGAATTATTAATGCACTATAAAGATGTAGAACACATCAATAAAAAGAGCAAATGTATGGGAGTTTTTTCTTTTTGTTACAGCTAGCAATGAAGTAGTCTTTGTAAATTTTTATGCAGACTGGTAAGTTTTATTTTGTGCCTCTCTAATTTTTTTGCAGTGTAGTACTTAACATTTTGAAAAGGGTTGTTTATATGTAAAAACCTGCATATGTATACATGGCAGGATGATAACATTCAGGGACTATCTGTCTGTAACGGTTAATGAATAATTCATTGCAATTAAGCATAAACCTGCTCAGTTTATGACAATTTAATATATTGAATCTTGATTTTTATAGTTGTTCGCCTTTGATCTTAATTTTAGTAGTAATGATTGTTTATTATTAATTAACAATTTCTGATTAAAAAAGTTTGTGACATCTGAAGAATTTAATAAGATTTTGAATATGTTTTTTT